>MU623436.1:0-145690 GCA_025201765.1 Daldinia sp. FL1419
TCGTCACGTGGCCCAAATATTAATTCAATAATTTTTTCTTTTTTTTTTAAAAAAAAAAAAAAAAAAAAAAAAAAAAAAAATCTTAGCTTTCTAATACAAGTCTTTCGTAATTCGACAATATTTGATATTCGCCATCGTACTAGCCGAATATTGAATACTACATAGGTACCTAGGTACACTCTGTGCAGCCTGGTACCTTAGGTGCCCACATAGGTATATTGTGTACATGTAAAGTCCTGTGCATGTAGAGCGCTGCCTCGTCTGATAGATAAGATCTTTTGGTTTCTGGACCCACTATGATTCAAACTTTAGGTTACGGACGTCTCAAATTTCCAATTCATCAATCGCGACAAAACCTAAACTTCTTCAACATTAAATCTCTTAAATTCCCCATTTTCCCTCTTTCACAACATGCCACCCCAAATAAAACAAGACCTGAACCGCTCGGGTTGGGAGTCAACTGATTTCCCATCTGTCTGCGAAAATTGCCTACCCCCGAACCCATACGTCAAAATGCTGAAAGAAGACTACGGCGCCGAATGCAAGATCTGTACGCGACCTTACACAATCTTCTCCTGGGCTGCCGATCGTGCCCACGGCCGCAAAAAACGTACCAACGTCTGTCTTACATGTGCTCGTATGAAGAACTGTTGCCAATGCTGCATGCTTGACTTGCAGTTTGGCCTACCTATTCAACTTCGTGACGCCGCTCTTAAAATGGTCGCGCCCGGTCCCCAAAGCGAAGTTAATCGCGAGTATTTTGCCCAGAACAATGAGAAGGCCCTCGAAGAAGGAAGGGGCACCGAAGAGTACGAGAAAACGGACGAAAAGGCACGTGAGCTGTTACGACGGCTAGCAAACAGTAAGCCATACTTCAGAAAGGGACGGGCGATCGAGGATGGAAGCGCAACCGAATCAAATCCTCCTGGTAGTTCGAAGGGAGGTAATCCAGTGGTAGGAGCTGGTGTTGGTGGTCCGGGCCCAATACGCACTCGGGACTCTAGAGCGGCGGCAGCTGTAGGTGCCGGTACAGGATCAAGGTCTGGAAGAGGAGGCAGGCCTTTTCCAAGCGCGTCGCAACTACCACCGGGCCCGAAAGATTGGATCCCGCCCTCTGACAAGTCTATCATGAGTCTATTTGTTACCGGAGTCGAAGATGACCTGCCCGAATATAAAATTAGAGACTTTTTTAAAGAGCACGGTAAGATCAAGTCGCTGATCTGTAGTCATATGTCACACTGCGCATTCATCAATTACGAGACGCGAGAGGCTGCTGAGAAAGCAGCTGAGGCTTGCCAGGGCCGGGCGGTGATTGCGGGCTGCCCCCTGCGAGTACGATGGAGCTTACCTAAAGCTATCGGGACAATGAATAAGGAAGAAAGGGCTACTATGGCTCGCGATGGACGGTCCGCATTTCCGGACCAGCGGCGAGGAAACGGCCCCAAAGCGATCGGAGCACCGCCCTCTCAAGGCGGGACAAACCAGGCGGGAACAACACAAGATCCAGATAACATGTCTACCTTAGTGGCGCCACCACCGGGAGCAGCAGATGTCAACTATGCTAGTCTGTCCGGAGACTAGAGCGCGGGAGTTTTGTTTATTGCATGGGCGGCGTTTGAGCATGGCGATTACAATAGGGTTTCAGTGAGATATCTATCACATGGATGCGCAGCCACTACAGAGTGGCTATGATGTTTGTTTTTACACTGCGGGTATCATAATATAATACAAGACTCCAAGAGCCTGACCTCATGGTATGTTATCTATCGGCACACGTCTTCCCATCAATCTTAGCTGTCTGTCCGTTAGGGAATTTAACCGTGTCGTTATCACCACGTTCCGTATCCTCGTGTATCCGTAGTTCTAAATCATCCATTAGGGACCATTCTTACCCCGACCAAAATTTTATGGAACTGGAAACGTACTATATATTTCGCCGTCTTTCCTCCCCTGTACTATGTTCTGCCGTAATATGGCAGCAACTTCTTCGGCATGCTTTATAGCGCCGGGTAACTCGGGGTCTGTTGATTCCAGGGAGGCGTTGACACGGAAACTTTCACGTATCGAGGCTCGTGCCGCGGTTAATACTCGTTCATCTCCTAGGTAACAAGGTCAATAACTTGTAGTCAAAGTGAATATCAATCTATTCCAACCTTGGAAAGCTACCCTCGCTGCGCGGAGAAGACCTCTATAAGCTTGTAAGGCCATTATGCTGGACTAGCAACTCGAGTGTAATTCTGTAATTAGAAATTCCAGTCAGATGAGGGAACAAAGTTAATTGATTATGTGTCTATCACGTAATAATCGTATGTATATGATTAGATGCTAAATATTTACAAGAGAAGTTTCTGGAGCCATTTGACTTTCCTCTTGGTGGAAATCGGAAAAAAAGGTTGTGGCTAAAGAAGGTAGTCCCAAGGCTGTGGCTAATGACTCCCATAAATCTGGCAGGTACCTACCTTGGTCGCGTTGGATAGGTAGGCTCCATCCATAGGTATGGATGTACGTGCATGTACCTAAGTATATCTATGCATGTATCTCCGTACCTATCCACTACCTATCAGAATTCCAAGGTTTCTAGGTTAGTTAGATAAGAAAAAAAATAAAAAGTCAAAATAATCCTTCTTTTTACCCCACGAAAGCTTTTTTTTCCCATCCCTTCAAACTCTCGGACGTATACGGCAATTATAACACAATGACTGCTTCAACTATAGTAGCACGGCCGCTACCCGCCCTACCGGAAGGTTGGTCCGCAGAAAAGGATTTCAAACCAATTGGTTCCATTACTGCGTCAACTCAACGTACTATCGAACCTGTCGGCCCTCATTTTCTTGCACATGCTCGCCGTGCCCGCCATAAGCGTACATTCTCCGAAGATGACCGAATTCAAGCCCAGGAAAGCGCCAAGAAAATCGAGAAAGACGATGAGAGTGACGTTAGCGAGCCTGAGGATCCTTTAATGCTCCAACGAGAAGCCAAAGACTGGAAGGTGAGGATATCTCCGATATTCACGGCCTACTTGCTATTATTTACGGCCCGCTAACGGTTCAATATAGTCGCAAGATCATTACCAAGTTCTCGGCTTATCCAAGTACCGATGGAAGGCAACAGAGGAACAGATCAAGCGTGCTCACCGCAAAAAGGTCCTAAAGCACCACCCCGACAAGAAGGCCGCCCAAGGTAGCACTGAGGACGACAATTTCTTCAAATGTATCCAGAAAGCTACCGAAGTCCTGCTTGACCCCGTTAAGCGTCGTCAATTCGATTCGGTGGATGAAAAGGCTGATGTTGATCCACCCACAAAGAAAGAGCTGGCTAAGGGTAACTACTATAAGCTATGGAGCCGCGTCTTCAAGTCTGAGGCGCGCTTCTCCAAACAGCAGCCCGTACCCACATTCGGTGATGAGAACTCGACCAAGGAAGAAGTTGAAAACTTCTACAACTTCTGGTACAATTTCGACTCGTGGCGCTCTTTTGAATACTTAGACGAGGACGTACCGGATGACAACGAGAATCGTGACCAGAAGCGTCACATGGAGCGCAAGAATGCCAACGCCCGCAGGAAGAAGAAGGCTGAGGACAACGCGCGTCTACGGAAGCTTCTCGACGACTGCTCCGCCGGTGACGAGCGCATTAAGAAGTTCCGCCAAGAAGCGAATGCAGCCAAAAACAAGAAGCGTCTCGACAAGGAAGCCGCGGAGAAGAAGGCCAAAGAAGATGCTCGCCTGAAGAAGGAAGCGGAAGAAAAGGCCGCCAAGGAGGCAGAGGAGAAGGCCAAAGCCGAGCGCGAAGCCAACAAGAAAGCGAAGGAGGCCGCCAAGAACGCCGTCAAGAAGAACAAACGTGTGCTACGTGGTTCCGTCAAGGATGCCAACTACTTTGCCGGCGATGGAGATGCCAGCCCCTCTCAGATCGATGCTGTGCTAAACGACGTTGAGCTTGTGCAGAGTAAGATAGATGCCGACGAGATCGCGGCGCTAGCCGGAAAGCTAGGTGGTCTGAAGGTCGCGGACGAGATCAAGGGCGTGTGGAGCGAGGAGGTCAAGAGATTGGTCGCTGCCGGTAAGCTGAAGGATGGCGAGGCCAAGGCGTTGGTATAAATAGGCTTATTCCTCGCTTGCCCATAAAAAATAATAACCTTGGATTCTCCATCCTGTAATTATTATTACTCGCCTACATCAAGCGAATATAATATCGTTTTGAAAACGGCTACAGACAAGTGTGGCTTCATAGAGACATTCCCTGACAAGACTCAATCCGGGTCGCTCTCCCGATGATCATGAAATTATCAAATGCTCGTTATGTCTCCCTCTTCCGCCATATCTTGGGCTTGTGCATTGGCTCCTGGATCCTATTTCTTTTTACATAACCTTAGGCTCCTGCCAAGATTAGTTACCCGTCTAGAGCCTACGAAGAATCGGAGATGGATAACACAGGCAGTATAGGTGGGACGCGTAGTTATAAATATCCTTGATATTATTCCCATGTTAGAATTAGGCTTATTTTGTACTGTAACCAAAGCCAGCTGCGGAGCAAGATCCCCCTTTTCTGTGCCAAGAGGACTATCCCATACTTGACCTATTCCGGCTGCAACTGGTGCTTCAGATTGGTGCATTAATAAAGACAGGCATTGGCACCGACAACATATCATGGAATCGATTACTCCGGCACAATAATACCACTCTCGTAGGTAACCAAATTGCCCCTGGCGCTCCGGTGGAGGATTATACCGTAACAACATGAATTTCACTATTCACCCTTCAGTTGATGTATAAAAAGGGGACTATCATACACTCCTACCTGCCTAATTACAATGAGATGACCATCCCATACTGTTTCCACATTCTTAGAACCACTGCGAATCTCACAATGGCTCGGTCTTTTATAATCGCAGCCGCGTTTGCACTTGCAGCTGTCGCCCAGGCACAATGCGGCTCCGGTACCCCAGATGCTACCGTGACCGGCTCTGGGAACTCTTTCAAGGCCGCCAAAGGGTCTAGTTCAGTATACTCTGGCTCCGACTACCGTGCGGCAATACAAGCCGCTGTGGACTCAATAAGCAGCGGCCAACGTGTGTCTATCATGGCCTCGGGCTCCATCGGTGCAAATACTATCACCATTGGCAGTGGTAAAACTTTCGAGGGCTGTGGTACTATCGACGTTGGGAACCGTGCCGGTCACGGTGCAATTGAGTCGTTAAACACATCCGGTGTTAAAATTCCTTTTCTTACCATGACCGGCAATCCGTACTTTGGCTTACGATTCTACGGCACCAAGGACTTGGTTCTTGGGAAGATAACGATGAATCTTAGTGGTGGTCTAGGTATCCGCTTCGACCGAGACGCGGCTGCAAACTCAAACGTGAAAATGGATGTTATCACGGTCACCGGCGCTGGTAGCCATGCTGTAGAAACGTGGAATATTGACGGCCTTGAAATTAACCAGGTTATCGCCAAGGACGTCGGCGAGTGTGGCTTACTACTCCAAAAGACCACCAACGCCAAGGTTAAGCTCGTCGATGGTGATAATGTCGCTAAAGACACCGGGTATGCAACATTTCGCATGGCGAACAACAACGGGCAAAATCCTAACGGCAACTACAACACTAACGTCTACGTCGACAAAGTCGTTTCTCGTGGTGGCGGCCGCGGTATCTTCTGCGTCTCGCAATCAGGAGGAGCCGTTATAGAGAACGTCGACCTCTCTAGCAACGGCAATAATGCTATCCTTATTGAGAATTGTTACAACGTTTCTATCCGCGGCGGCACTGTTAATGGGGGAGGAGAAGTGCGTCTTGCAGCCCGTGACGAATTTCCAAACAACCGCGATATCTGGGTTACGTTGACTGTGAATAATAACTCCGTTCGTGAGTCTCCTTGTGGCGATAATACCAACTGGACAATTGAAGGCAACGCCAGTAAGAATATTTGCTGAGTGTCTCAAGTCATATTGTATCTAGCGAACAACAATATCAGGGGCAGTTTTATGTTTAGGTAGTTGAGGAGTATTTTTTATTTTTTCGGTGAGGCCATCTTGATTCTTTCGTCGTGGCCAACCGCAATCATGTCGTGTGACCACGGCACGAATCCCATAGGTTATAGCTGGTTGCTTAATACCTATTCGACGCCCAATAAACGAACAACCGTGGCACCATTAAACGCCAACTGCATGTACCAACCATCCAAACCCTCATGAATCATTCGCATCTCCATCCAACTTCATCCAACTTCATCCTAGCATTCCAAGGGGCATAGTTGCTGGAAAATGGCGAGATTCACCCTAAACCCAACTGCCTTCGTCTTCGACTTCAAGCCAAGCCTAGAGCACCGATCCAATGATCCTGACCTAGCGCCTCAGGAGCCTACCAAGACGCTCATAACACCTAGCAATTCGCGAGCTCAAGTACCCTGTCGATTCTTTCAGCAAGGCCGGTGCCGAAATGGTGATTCTTGCCCGTACTTGCACGCGAATAGTTCTGCACCCAATGACTCCTCCCAGGGAACGTCAACTGAGGTAAAAACAACCTCCAACTAAGCGATTACCTCTCACGACTCATGGTTATTGCAGATCGATACGGCCCCCAAGTCGGGCAATATCACTCGCACTATCTGCGGTGCCTTGGTTCACTTTGAAAAGGGCGCCACCGTAGAAAAGGTAGCATTATCGTCGGATTTTTCTAGCGTCCAAATCACCCAGCTTCCGCAAAATAGTACACGAGAGTCCGTTTTAGACCTCCTTAGATCTTATGGTATAAACGTGCCTCAAGAAACCGAGATTCACGTCACCCATGATCGAGATTCCTGGAGTGCCCTGGTAAGAGTCGAAGATCCCGAGTTTGCTAAGACGGCCGGGGAAAAGCTTAGCCCGCAAAGCGCTCTCCCCTCAACACGACAGCTACGGCCAATAGCCACCCCAGTAGCTAATCCTATACAAACGGATTCAAATACTCTCCGTGTAGATTGCTGCAAGGTCCATATATCCTGGCACAAGCCTTATAAGCCAGCATGGCTCAACTTCGGCACCGAGGCGATTGCTAAACGAGTTTATAATAACTTTCGGGATGGGACATATAAGATTCTCGGCCAACGTATTCATTGCAATATTCCAGCTCGTGGAGAAGGGCGCTTTAATCCTTTAGCATGGACGTGCTTATTGGAAGTACCGGCCCCTGCAACAGAGTCTGATATTAAGGAGTCCATCTACCATAAAATGAACAACCCGCGAGGACTCCAGCTTGGGAAGCCTACATATACTGTCGATGATGAGACATGTTCGGCAGAAATCCAATCATTATTCACGTCTATTGGGACTCTGGACTGGTGGGAATTTACTCCCGACACCGCCGGGAAACGCATGAAGGCATGCGCGCGATTCCAAAATGAAGGCGACGCTAGAATAGCCGTTAGAACACTTGACGAAAAACCACTTCCTTTTAACAAAAAGGCAAACCTCACCGTTCGGTTGGTTCATACGGCGAAATTCAAGGTTCATGCGAAGATCTACGAAGCAGTCCAAGCTCAACTCAAAGCAAATATTAGAAGTTGGAAGGTTTCGCATTTAACTTACGTGGCTTACGAAAATTCTAGCCCCCCAAAATGGTACCGGGTTCTGAAACTTGAGGGAGAAGCAGAAAAAGAAGTAGCCGCAGCACAAAGCACCATCACCAGGATTATATCTGGTATAGTGGCTAAGAATAATTCTTCTGCCTTGTGGCACCCGGCTCTGAGTAAGAACGGGTTGCTTTTCGACCAAATTAGAGAGGTAGAAAGGAGAAATAGGATCGCCATTGTCCGGAACAAAGTCAAATCACAACTTCGGTTATACGGGTCGCAAGCGGCTTGCCGAGCTGCCCAAGCCGAAATAATCAGATTGCTGCGAGACGAATCTTCCCAGGATTTCTATATCCAGCTTGAGGACTACCAGCTCTTGTGGGTGCTTCGGGGAGGGTTGAAGAAGATGGAGAAAAGGTTAGGCTCCGACAAGATTTCCTTTGATATTACATCGAAACCGAAACACATTACTATTTATGGTACTGTCAGAGATTACGATATAGCGGCTACTATGGTTACCGAAAAAGAAGAAATAAAGAATGAGATAAGCATTCAAGATGGTCGTGATTGCTCAGTATGCTGGAACGAAGCTGAAGACCCAATTCGCACTCAATGCGGCCATTCCTATTGCTTTGACTGCTTTGAGAACCTTTGCTTCTCAGCCACGACACAAATCGCCGAAGCACTTATTTCGTGCGTTGGAGGGTCAGGCAGTTGCTCTAAAGTGATGAGCCTCTTGGAGTTGCAGGAGCATCTCTCATCGAATTCGTTTGAGGAACTGTTAGAGAAATCCTTTCGTTCGTATCTGCAACATCATCCACATTTGTTTAACTTTTGCCCATCTGCGGACTGTGGGTTCATTTATCGGGTAAACTCCCTACCCAGAGCACAGATGTGTCCTAACTGTCACATACTCGTATGTACAGTATGCCAAGCTCAGCATGGAGTTATGTCGTGCGGAGATTACAAGGATATCTCAACTGGAGGATTCGAAGCTTTTCGAAGATTGAAACAAGCTATTGGAATCAAAGATTGTCCTAAGTGCAGAGCCCCTATTGAGAAGAGTGATGGGTGTAACCATATAGCCTGTCGATGTGGTGCACATATCTGCTGGGTTTGCTTGAAGACTTTCACAGCAAGTGGTGACTGTTATGAACATATGGGAAGGGTACATGGTGGAATCGGGTTGGAACAACTTCAGGCCATGTATGGTTAGGAAATGACCTTGAATAGGGCCTAGGTAGCTAAGTAAGACTATCGGGATTCTGGCCTGTGCTACATATGGGACAAGGGGCTTGTTCTATATGTGGTCGTCCTTGGCCATGGTTGTAGGTAGGTTCCTCGCGGAACAACGAAGTTGTTTCCTTGCTTCTTGGTCTGCCCCGTGACAAAGACGTAGGTACCTAGCTAAGTTATATCTACTACACAGTGTTGCATCATATAAACGTATCGAAGCTAAGGATATGTACAATGAGAATTTACACCTTCTACAGGCTACTACTCTATTTATGCTAGCAGACGGAAGGTTTTTCTGCCGTAATACTAGGTACTGACACCTAAACGCCTCCTCGCCTCCTCGCCTCGTAACGATTTTAGCATTTATATGGATGACACAAACTAGAACATCTAGCCATATAACTCAGCCCACGGGATACTAGGTACTAAGGTAACTAACTACCCTATCGAACCTTTCCAGCCCATCCCCCGAGCTACCACCCACGGGTAATCCATTACTGAAACCACATGAAATCTAGAAAAAGAAAGGATCCAAAGGAAAAACCCGCTCGAGCTATGACACGATCTTCCTGGGAAGCATGAAGGTGATGACATGTAATAAATAGCATCAAGATGATTAGCAAGTTATATTTTGAATTATTTGTTAGGTTGGTTTGGAAATAGGTAGTATCCCAGCTGCTACCTGATCCCTAGTACAGCAGTAGGCAGCGTAGGTTAATACCTAACTCGGTATATTTAAATTTTGAAAACCACAGATGCAAATGGATAAATAGAAATAGAATGAGACGAGTTGATTTAATATTTCTAGAAGGTACGTACCTGGGTGGGCAATTCGTTCGTTGATCGAGGTCGTAAGATATGAACGTGGGGACGCCATCAAGATCAGTAGGAATAAGGGGGGAAAATAGGAGCACCAAAAGGAATTTATTCCGATTTATTTGATTAAATTCTTATTGGGATATTTTAAATCAGAGGTACTTTGCTACAAAAAAAAATACAAAAAAAGGTTCATAAATATCATTGGATCATATATTGCAGAATCAGTGATTTGATATGGCGGTTTGATCTAAAATATTCCCAGGAACAACGCTAGGCAACGCGTTACAAGGTGAGTACCTACCTGTATATTGTATTCCAGTACATGCTCTTATGATTGCAAAAGTATAATTCCTAGGTGGTTGGTCGAATTTATGTGGTTGATACTGTATATAAATAAATTTGTGTGGGTACCTTGGTCACTTGAATCACTACCTAGGTAGGTACAATAGGTATGGACCTAGTAAAGGAAGGCACGATAGGTAAAAAATAAGATGTACATACGTGATTAAAGAAGGTACGTACGTACATTTAGTAAAATTAGGTAGGAAAGTGCGAATTGATCTTGATTTCGCAAATCAGCATTTCGAAATCAGTAACCCGAAATATTTTAGTATATAAACATGACCACTCCCCCCCTTCTTCTCTCTCTTCCACTTCCACTCTCTCCATCACACACCAACAATTAATATTTCAACACTACAAATCCTTCCTCAATTTATTATTCCTTTCTCTCCTCTTCAAAGTATACAATAAACAATCAGTAAGTGATCACTACCATACCTAATACCCTTTACCACTCCCCATCTCAAACCAAATCTCCATCCTCCTTCTACCACTCATCTCTCAACTTCACCTTTCCGTCCCTCATTCCATAACATCTTTACCGACTCTTTTATCTATTGGATGTTTCTTTAGACATCTATTCTGTTCTTCACTATGGTTCTTTCAAGTTTTTTTTTTTTTTTTTTAAAAAAAAAAAGTTTTTCTGGGCGAATCTTCTATACTCCCAACTCTATGTATCGCCCAGTTCTCGCGCAACGAATAGCAGATCTTGTGCGTAAGCGACAAGATATCTAATCAATAATAGGCCAAGAGCATCAATTACATCAACATTAACAACACCGGAAATGCAGGCTCCTTTTCCCTTCAGGTCAGCGGCCTTGTGATCATGTGGATGACCTACGTGCCGCTGGCCTGGATCTCTCTTAAGTGGCTTTGCCATTTATGGGAATAGGAGCACCCTTACCTCAAGAGACCGTCGACATACCCCTCTAGCTCCAACCAAACCCATGCTGACTCCGGCCAATTATTAAATTATTTTTTTGTAAGTACACCGACAGCGACCGCATGATTCTCCCCATATATGTTACTAACCTACGAGTCACCAGTACCGACAACAACGACAACAATATCATTACTAACAACAGAATTATCAACACGATTATATATTATATTAAATGGGGGTCAGCCGGGTCCCTGGACCTTCGCAGGAGCAAGGCGAAGAGATAAGAGCAGAGAAGTTTTATACCATGCTCCGTGTTGCCAGGCTAGTACTTGCTGGGACGGTGCCAGCGTAGGTTTTTATTTTACAGCATCGGGCTGGCCGCAAACGTTGGTGCTATCGTCAAGTGATACTTCGGTGTCCTTGTCGTGTCTGCCTGCCCGGAGGGATGTGCTCTGGGATGGCAGCGTTCCTCGATGTGCAAGGGGGTCCTGTAATGTCTCTGGGGAGGATGGAGGGGGCATTACTCACGTTACGCACCCACCCCCATCGCCGCGGTACCCTGGCGAACACCCTCGGGTGGCGGCATTCGTTCTCTTAGACATCTGGAGACGGGTGTTTTAAAAGTAGCTGGGTTCGGGAGATAAGCCCTGATGGCGAGCTGATCCGTCCGGTGGAGAGGTTTTGCCAGCGCCGCGAAGGATTTCGAGCCGTAGGGCAGTTAGAAAGGTCAGGCATTGGGGGCTCGCCAAGGGAGTTGGTGTCCTATGTCAACGGGTCTCTGGGTAATCTCTTGAGGCGAGGGATGGTACGTATTACCCCAACTTCCCTCTTGTGGTATCACTAATCTATAGGTATATGCTTGTGACTCTGTCACTCAATAGTGAAAGTAACTTTTTTATACTTCACTTAATTTTTGAAATCTTTTCAGCATTGCTGAGTCTTTGAACTTTTTTATTTTTTCATTACAATGTCTGGCTAGACCAGTGTTGTGAAGAAAAGGTTACGTCTGATGATTACCTAAGCAAAGTCGATACTGGGGCTCTTTGCAATGGGATAGTTATATCTTCTATGCAAACTTTCATTCTTCTGTTTTTACTTCTTAACTTTGGAATCATAAATGTACAATATACGAAGTGCCTATGTAGTTCGCCAAGCAACAGTTCAATCGATCGTAGTCTTCCGTAACTAGCCGAGATGCGGAACGATACATTCCCGAGATATGAAGCGAAGAACCTATACCTGGTAAGCTCGGACAGGGCAATCCTGAATCTAAGGAGCGTTAAATATTAAGAACTTTGCCCCTCTCACATCTAGTAGCGGTACATATTTGCAAAGACCAGAAATCTTGGAGCGTTTATCAGTTATCGTTTAGACAAGAGAATTTTAATTCGAGCAATAAGTCTGACGATGCGGGGTCATATTGTACTTCTCACTTACCTAGTTAATAGCTGGACTATTTTCACTGGTAATGCAAGAGCGCGTGCCGAGATAACCCCTAGAGAAATAACCTCTAGGAAGACACCTCAAATTCAGGTACTACCTCCTCTGCGGGAGCAAGCGAAATTGTTAGATGAGTGGACAGAAGAGCGCAAGGCTCTCATACCGGGATTACTACGTAAATATGGCGTTGATGCTTGGCTAGTAAGTTGTTGCGTTATCTCTTGTTCTGCCGTCTGGCTCAAGGACTTCATAGATGAGCCAGCGCGAGTATGCCGAGGACACCGTGTTCTGGGCCCTCAAGGAAGCTACTCAGTTTTCTGCGAGGCGACGGACCACACATCTCTTCCTAGCAGACCCGAAAGGCGCGGCTCCATCTAGCTATTCATGGGTTGAGAATACGGAAGCCGTGTGGACGGAACTACGGCAGGTTCTAGCAATCCAACAACCGCGCTCTATCGCTCTTAACACACATTCGGAAGTCGCATTCTCCGGGGGGTTACATGCTGGCGAATTCGATGCTATCGTGAGAGGCGTAGGAGAAGAGTGGAGAGACAAATTTGTGCTGGAGCCTATGCTAGGTGTCGAACTTGTTGCGACAATGGTTAAGGGTAGACTACCATGGTACCAGAAGTTAATGGAAACGGCGTGGGCTATCATCGAAGAGGGTCTGAGCGAGAAAGTCATCACGCCTGGGAAGTCTACAAGCTGGGTAAGTTCATCATTAACGTCCATATTGCATTCCCCCTTCAATAGAATAGGAGCGCGATAGAAGCTTAGGCTGAATGTTATTACCCTGTAGGATATCGAGTGGTGGATGCGGGAGAAGATTCAATCTTTGAATTATACCACCTGGTTCCACCCTAGCGTTTTCATCTTGACAGAAAAGGGATTCCCTGCCGCAGATGACTTTTCCGCCACGGTGGACGACCCTCGTGCGCCCGACCGCCCGATTCAGTACGGCGACTTAATTCACACAGATTTTGGCGTGTCGGCCCTCGGATTGAACACCGACACTCAGCATATAGGCTACGTCTTGTACCCTAGAGAGACGAAAGACGACGTGCCGAAGGGTATGATTGAGGGGCTAAAGAAAGTTAACCGTTTACAGGATATCGTGAAGGGCAACATGAAAATCGGGTCGACGGGCAATGAGATCTTAAAGATGTCCCTGGAACAAATGCGTCATGAAGGGATCCGAGGCAAAATCTACTGCCACGCCACCGGGGAATGGGGTCATTCCGCGGGGACGGTAATTGGTAAGCATAGTGTTTCCATACATCACCATCCACCGTCATCATCGCTATTCTGACCCTCCCTACCTAAGGCATGACAAACCTTCAAGATGAAGTTCCGGTTCTAGGAGATCTTCCCTTATTGAAGAATACGTACTATAGCATCGAGCTTTTCGCAGAACATTTCGTCCCCGAATTAAACCGGACCATCGTCTTCCCCCAAGAGGAAGATGTGTATTGGGACGATACGACTGAGAGCTGGCAGTGGGTCTACGGGAGACAGGAAGAGCTTTTATTAGTACAGACACCCGTTATAGATGGGACAGAAGCGCCGACGGAGTTATGAAAAAGCAAGTCCTGGGTAGATAGGTTACGACGCTGTTTAAGATGATGCCGAAGCTCTAGAAATACCTACCATGTCTACTACTAATAACTGGTATTATAGCTAATTTGACGATGGATCGCATACGCCTATAGAATATACACTAGAAATAATCGTCGCCAGGTGTTCTCGGAAGAGGCGCGGAAGCGGTCAGTGGCAGCGCTAGGGGAATATATGCGATGTCCGGATCTATCTCAGCCAACGGCATCGGCGGGAAGCTTCTTACCTCAAAAAGGGGCAAAGGCTTGGCTTTTCCCGAGCGCCAATTTCCATACCACCCAATGAACGAGTAACGAATGACGCAATACTAGTAAAGGATTCCCGCCCTGATGCAGGCTCGCATGGGAAATAAAAATACGCACTTCCGGGACTTGAGCAGTTTAGATATATCTGTATATTTGTGTATGTAGATCCACGAGAATTTCTAGAAGCCATATTTTTGTAGTGCACGACGGCGATGGCAAAACATACCAGGGTAGAGGGATTATGACCTGAGATGACGGAATAATAATCGTCGATGGCTAGGGTAAGTTATAACATGATGCAGACGCATGAATAGAAGTCGTACATAGATAACTTAAATTTTTTAGTTATTTATTAGTTATTTTAAAAAGACAACTGAAATAGTATTTGCTAAGCCGAGTCGAGGGCCCTTGGCAAACACAATACTGCAGGGTTGCCCGATTAGATGGGGCCGAATGCTTGTAGAGGTAGGTACCCAACGAGGGGACAGGATCGACAGATCGGATTAGAGCGTATTCGATGAGGCGAAAAGGCCGGTGAGGATAAATATTAAATTGGATAAAAGAAACAACAGGAATGGAAGAGGGAGATCGTAAGTAATTACATATCTAAATCATCCTACGCCTTGATATAGATAAAAAGAGGTAAATAATAAAGAAGTGCAGGTTGAATAGGTACCTATAAACTTAGCACGAAGACAGGGATATTTTCTCAATCTATGTAATAGAGTTGCCAGTCCGGTAGCACTTCATGATGCCCATTGAGGTCATATAGCTTTCCTTGATTACTGATTTGGATTTGGGAGGATGATCTAGCCATTCGTCCCATAGGAAAGTTGTACGCAATTGAAGCTTGGCGCATGTGTTTTTGTGCTGTTCCACAAGAAAACCAACCTAAGGCAAGTAATCAAGCTAGGAGAAATAATAAAATGTTTGAAATTGGTCATTGGACTAGGTATCGGAAGGTTGGGAGATGGCGAATCTAAACAAGAAACGTGATTAGAATTGCGATGATTTTATATATTTTTATCCCTCAGGTATTCCTCTTAATGTACCTATATAATATTGTACTTCTTACATATCCGTACATTGGATGTACATATTCACATAAGGCACATAAGTACTTGACCTTGTGGTTCCCGCATTCCCACATTTCCCACTGCCCCTCTACCCCTCTACCCCTCCATACATGTACCTGATATACCTAGTTAATAGGTATTTTACGTCAATGTACTTAAATACTTACCCATAATATTTAAAGATTTATTGGTACCTAAGAACTATTTATATCTATGTAGAATGTAATGATATAAGGTAGCTTCTATTAAATATCAAGAACCACTCATCTATCTGTCCAAAAGGTGGATTGAAAGTTTAGTTGCGAATGGTGTCAAAATAAAAGAAAGAAAACTTAATTCCCGGGGATAATCATCCAAGGTTATGACGTGAGAATCCTAGATCGCGAAACAGGACAGGAATAAATACACTAGAAAAGCCACATTCCACTTTTTCCAAATAAAAAAGTATTTTTACTATCATTCAAATAATTACAGTTAAAATTACCCAGGTATATAAATGTACCCTTTGAATTACATCATAGGTAATAGGAGGCTTAGTCTTCCCTTCATGTAGTTAGGTACTCTAGGTACCTACCTTAGGTAATCTATGTTACTTACCTAAACCTTACTACCAAGGAGGCTGCATGCTGACCTTTCCATCTCTCGAACTTTCAATCTTAACATCGTAAACCTAATAATTTGGAATCACGAACCCCAAGTGCCTATTTCATCTGTTTAAAAGTAGAAAAAGATATTAGCGCAAGAAGGACAGAAAGAGAGAAACAAGCCTTTTTCCCTATACGGTGTTGATGATCATTTCTTCATCTTCTTTTCATCCAATTGTACTCTAACACTCAACAGCTATTACATTGTCGTAATTTGTTCCTGTCGCACAAGATTATTTTTTTTTAAATTTTTTTTTTAATCGCTGTACCTTTTTCTAAATGGACTCCCAAAGTCCAAGACATTAAGTCGCGGCGTATCAAGGGGGAAGAAAAAGAATAATCGGAAGCACGGCCACGCTCCAATCTATATATCGTATCATATCGCATAAACCGCATAAACCGCATCGACCGCATCGACCATATTGATCGTATCAATCATCCCCCGTCACCTTGCATCGACTTACATCTCCCTTCGCACCAAATCGCATTGTTCCGCATCCTTACCAATTCATTCTCCTCGTCTCTATCATTTATCTCCGTGTCTGTACCCGCAACGGCGACTACGACTACACACACGCCTGTGAATGCGACTGCGACTTCGTCTAAAACTATAATTACAACCGCCGCCGCTTCGACCACATCTCTCCACACAACCCGCCACCAATTTCTTCAGAGCAACGGCTATTTACAATATTTATTACTTTCTCTGGTACATGATTCTATTCTAATTTGAACACAAAACTACCTAGGTAGCTAGCTAGATTCGAATTTCTATTGTCCGGCCCCTGCCAAGTTTAACTTATACCTCGACTTGCGACTGTACGCCTCTCACGTCTTCGCCTGAAACGATGAACGGCGCCAAAGACGCGAGAGCAGACACTTCCTCTGCCAACCCTTCAGCAACACAAGGCCCGACATCTCCTTCGAGTACAATCCCAATGATGGCCGGTGCGAATGGTAATGGTACATCGTCTACATCGTCTACAACTATAACCGCGACGAACATCGCGAGCCCAACACTTTTGAATAAGAAGAGGAAGAAGGACGGCTTGAAGCCAATTATTACAACAGAACCACCAGCACAAGGGTAAGATAAATACTGTTATTTTGAATCATCCCTTTTCAGTCTCAACCAGGCTTTCGTTTTTTTGTTATATATACTTTTCCTTTCTCCCCAACCTAACACATACGGACACCATACCACCTTACAGCGCACAGCACAGTTCGTTATTGCGTTGCACAAGGTTTAGGTAGAGATGGGCAGGTATTTGGCGTCTTACAGCCCGTACGAGTGTTCGTAGGCCAAGCAAGCGGGCGTTAAATCAAGGAAGCCTTGAAAAGATTCCAAGACTTCCAACAAATATCCTGTCAGGGAGGATGTGACCTAAACCGAGAGCAAAGGAGACAAACGAAGCGAAATAATAAAAGAAAAACGCCAGGGAAACCACATATTTCCACGCGATAGAGGCGCAGAAAACAGGAACAGGAGAGGCAAGGCTTACCTGGGCTTCCATCTACTCATCAGAATGATGGATACCTGGGCTATCATCTTTTATCGGTCATATGCCATACCAAATTGACCTCTCACTATATTGACCCATCTTGGCCCGGGTATCTGCATACATAGCACATGCGCACACGCACACATACACCCGCACAACGCGCCCCATCTCCACGATGTTGTGTTATATCTGGCAGATTTATAGCAACAAATCAGTACGATCTTTTATAAACAGTACTTATCATCTGCTCCTCTGTGGCGGGGCTGAGCCGAGCCGACCGTCAGTTGGAGTTGTACCATCCAATCCCTCTTCTCCCTCTCTTGTTTCCCCCCCCCTCCTCCTTGACCCGCCCTTCGGCCCCCCTGAAAAAGGTCAAGCGCTATTCCAACTACGGAGTATCGTTGATGGAGGGGCTTCCCTGTACGGGTCCCAGCCCTGTCAGGATCGGGACTCGACCGAAAAGAAGCTCCAAAGTTCCAAAAAAGCGCTCTGAACCTTTAGCGCCCACAGCTTCTTCCTCACCGTGCAAACCTGGGCATCCTCTCTATAATCAGAGCCGATCTACTAGATAACTACATCCCGTCACGCCTCTGATATACTCGCATATACTCGTATACTTACATATAGTTCATACATCGGGTCAACTCGACTTGATTTTGACCGGGGAAACTGACTGGAACCACGAAGGGGGAGAAGGGGTGATTTGACTTATTATTGTCTATCTCTCTCTCAACACGCAAGCGCACTACTTGACGAAGACACTACACATCTTTTAAATCGCTTTTACACTCCCTTCTCAATCTACCGTTGCCCTCTACCTCGGGTTGAGTTGTGATAGTACGACGCAGTACCATCCAGTGCGGTGATGCGCCGTGGTGCGATTTTTATCACGCACTTACCCAATTCTCTCAACTCACCTAAACCCTCTCGTCCTACGTAATTGTTGACAGGTCTGGTGGTTGATCCTGTTTATCATTATCAACTTTATTCTTTTTTCTTCCCTTTTTACCCTCGGAGCGCTTGCTGAATCCGTATCCGCCTGCGTTGACTATTTTATTCCCTTGGCATTTTTCTTATATGCTTCTCGGAGTGACCTGAGGATTTTATTATCCTACTCTCCCTCGTTCTTGATTATATCAAAATACTCTCTCTCTTGTTCCGCCTTTAGGGGCGCGCAACCCTGTATAACACAATATGGCTACTATGAAGAAAAGGTTACTGTTTACAATCTACTACTTATTATCACTACTAACTATAGCTTGGAAATCCCCCCTTTGGCTTCACTACATCTTCCCTCCCCTTCACCCCTCCCCACCGCCACCATTAAAGTCATGGCGAAACTGGGTCGAGTCTACCCAGTCTAGGCGAGGTATCTGAAATGGGTTTTTTTACCCAAACCCGCCTTTTCATTGGCACTTCTAGCTTCGGGCCGCCAGGGTACCGCTCGCATAGCCAAACAACTAGGGTCAACAAGTCTGCAGCCCGCCGCCACATTGCCAACCTATTGCCAACCTCATCCTTCCCATGCTTGCTTGCGCTGACTGCATTTCATCTTTCATTATCGCTATTGCAAATTTTATATTTCAAGTCGCGTTCTCGCCACTAAGACATATTTTCAATAATTTTTCTTCTCTGATAACTGGTTACTAACATCACCTGATATAGACCGCCGCACCTATCCAACATGAATCAGCATTCCCCCACATCGTCATCCGGCCCAGAAGACGCTGCCGAAAACACAGCGGACGAAGAGGATTCTGAAGATTATTGCAAGGGTGGATATCACCCCGTCCAGATCGGCGAGAAATTTAAGGATGGGAAGTATACGGTTGTGCGAAAACTAGGATGGGGCCACTTCTCGACTGTCTGGCTCTCGCGAGACAACACGAACGGTAAGCACGTCGCATTAAAAGTCGTGCGATCCGCCAGCCATTACACGGAAACTGCCATCGATGAAATCAAGTTGCTCCAAAAGATCGTCCAAGCGAACCCTAACCACCCCGGCCGAAAGTACGTCGTCAGCCTACTCGACTCGTTCGAGCACAAGGGCCCAAACGGGTTGCACGTATGCATGGTGTTCGAGGTCCTTGGAGAAAACCTTCTAGGTTTAATCAAGAAGTGGCAGCATAGGGGAATTCCCCGGGATCTCGTCATGCAGATTACGAAACAGGTATTGATGGGCTTGGACTACCTTCATAGGGAATGCGGCATTATTCATACGGATCTCAAACCCGAGAACGTTCTAATAGAGATAGGCGACGTTGAGCAAGTGGTGAAGAAGGTCGTGAAAAACGAAAATTCGGATAAAGAAAACAACAGAAACGGAAGACGGAGAAGACGAACACTTATCACTGGTAGCCAACCGTTGCCATCACCTCTCAACGCGAATTTTAATCGCGATAACTTATTCCCATTGACCAAATCCCATAGCAGCCTCAATGCTATGTTGCACGAAGGTATGCACCCATTTCTTCTTACGCCCATGTGGTGATTATGTTATACTGCTTTTTACTTTCCCCCTCTCTATAGGAGTGATATTTAAATCCCACCGGATTTATGGCTTCATCGCTCGCAAAATATATCACTCCTCATCGTTTGATACAATATGCTTACGGGCTTTTCCATCTCTAGCAGCAAATCAGAGCTCATCTTCTAGCGATAAACAGGGGCAGAGAGAGAAGACAGCGTGAGTTGAACCGAAGAGTTTGATATTATTATAATTACTAATACATCATTTCGTAAGTGAGCTCCTGACTAAAGAAGTGTCTGGAATTTCCCTCGATAAGTCTACTACTAGCGGGACGGAGTCCAGCAACGAGAAAAGAAAGAGAAAGCGAAAGGGGCCCATAATCAATGTCAAGATTGCAGATTTGGGAAACGCGTGTTGGGTCTCGCACCACTTCACCAACGATATTCAGACAAGACAATATCGATCTCCAGAGGTTATCTTGGGCGCAAAATGGGGCGCGAGCACCGATGTTTGGAGCATGGCAGCGATGGTGAGTTGTTCAGTTCTGCGAATCGAGCGCGTGTCGTTAGTGTTACGAAAGAGGAGTGCTCGGAGGCTAATAAGTTTTTGACCTAGGTATTTGAATTAATCACTGGCGATTATCTTTTCGACCCCCAATCTGGAACCAAGTATGGGAAAGATGACGACCATATCGCACAGATTATCGAGCTTCTTGGCCCCTTTCCCAAGGAACTTTGGAAGACCGGTCGCTGGTCTCAGGAGATCTTCAATAAGAGAGGAGAGCTTCGTAATATCCATCGCTTACGGCATTGGGCTTTGCCTGACGTCTTGCGCGAAAAGTACCACTTTAAGGATTACAAAGATTTACCACCCAAAGAGCGGGAAGAAAAAGAGAAGGCTCGGAGGGAACGGGCCGAGGCAAAGGCAAAGGCCAAGATGGAAGCCAGGAAGAACGGTGAGGATGAGGACGCTGTAGAAGATCTCTTCCCAGATGACGAGCCCACTCTCGAGTACCAGCCTACTGAGGTATCCGAATTCCTTTTGCCAATGCTCGAGCTGCTACCCGAAAAACGTGCGAACGCTGGTGGTATGTCGAATCATCCGTGGTTAGATGATACGCCGGGTATGGAGGATATCAAAATAGAGGGACTCGTACCAGGGAGCAAAGGCGAAGGTATTGAAGGCTGGGCCTGTGAAGTGAAGAAGCGGTAGAGTTCTTGGTTACATCTCGCTAGCTCTCAGTAATGGTTATAATATTTCTCGGGGTTTTGCCTTGGGGATACTTGGGGAAGAGAGACATGATCAGTCCTTCCTTTTTTTATTGAAAGAGAAAGAATCCAACATAGATACAGACCCCGATTCAATGATTTACGACTCCGCGTGCGGGAGCAGAGGGAAAAAGGGAAGCGAAGAAAATTTGTGAACCATGATAATAAAGTCCCAAGAGGTAATGTGTTTGTTGTATGTAGTAGAACCCGAACATCCCCTCCCCCCAACCCCTTTTTAAAATTTTATTTTTTGAAGATTTTCTTCAAATGTCGACGTCCCACAACTGTTTGATTTTTGGTGTATTAGAACCGCGTCTAGTACGATGTAGGCAGTGAAAGTGGTGAATTAGTGGTTTAGTGGTTTAGTGGTTTAGTGGTTTAGATATACATATATATGCTCATAATATCTATAATTCGTACGATATCACAGCTATTATGTTCTTACTTTGGAGTTAGTGGTTTTGCAACTAAGGGTGTCATAGGTTGAATACTTAGGTAGATTGCTTAATCAACGACTACCCGTGCAAAGACTTGTCTCTGGATATTAAGCTAGCGTATGTAGTTTGGGCTCGGGTGGGAACTATAAATCTACCGTCTTGTGTACCTGGTAAGGGAAATGAGTATGTATAAGCTGTATCCCATCAAGGAAGGCATTGGGTGATGCTTTGCGTAAACCGAGAGATAAACCACGTCTATATCATGACTATCATGGATATCAATTACACGAAGAAAGCCGGGTTGGTATATAGTGTGGGCACGGTTATATTCAACCAAAGCATCGGAGTTTATTAGCCAATTATCACTAGCCTTGCGGGTATCGCGAGGCTGTGTCTAGTTAGCTTTAAGTTACCTGATTGTCTTGAACTTATTTGTTTTCGTTCCTAAGATCAAAATCTAACCGAGCTACCGGCTGAAATACCCTATAAGACCACCTTCTAAGGGGTACAGTATCGATATATTCCGGTAGGAAAAAAAAAAAGAATAGACGTTTGGAACCCCAACTCCGATTACATACACCCATGATAAACTTGTAAGGACTTCCATCCGTGCACATTCCAATTTGATAAATTCCAGAAAGGCAGTCTTACGTATAAGTTCAACCCTTCTTCTTCCCTTTCTGGGTCATCTTGCGGAAAGCTTCGATGCCACTAGCACCGATTGGACGGTAGTCTGGAGCACGAGTGGGATCGAAAGTACTACGCGGAGCGATGGTGTACGTTGAGGGAAGACCCATAACCCGTGCACGACTTATGTCTCTTGCGGGAGCCAACATGCGAGCGCGCTCCTCCTCTGCGAGACTTTGTACAGTGTGACGCTGGTTAAGCGTCAACTGACTGCTCGTAGCAACTTGTCGAAGCTTCGCCGCCCTATGTCAAATATTAGAAAGGAGCCAGTTAGGAGAAGACGTAAGAAATAGGACGTACTGGTAATCAAAGTCTCGGGTCTCGATGTGGCGCTTCTTGTAGTCGTCTGTGCGCTTAAGGATAGGTCTGCTCCATTCACCCAAGAGCCGCTCAGCCATGCGCTTAATACTGATCTCAGGCTTCTTGCTCTTGGTGTAGAACAAGACGACTTTGCCAATACCACTCGATCGCAACGTCTCTTTCTCGACGGGAAGTCGCATGAGGGCCTGGAATATATCGCGCTGTATATTAAAGGCAGGTAGCGAGCCGTCGTTAAGGGGTTCGAGGAAGAATTTAACATGCTGTAGGAAATTGGTGTCCGGGTCGACAACCGCTGCTTGATTGGTGTTACGATTAAGCAGCGCCATCACCTCGGGGAGGAGCTTCAACTTGTGCAACGCCGGTTGGCCTGCTTCGCGTGCCTGATTATCCGCTTGACAGGCATTCTCCATACGAACTTTGAGGTCTGCGATTCGTTCATCCAACTCATCTTCCAAATCCTAGATAAATATTAGCAGGTATAATCGGCTAGATCACCGTCGCAAAATACATATACGTACTACTTCATCCTTCTTCTTTCGTCTCGCACCCTTCGGCTTCGTCTGATTCCTAGCAGCGCGCTCGATGGCTCGACGACGTCGTTCCTCCGGGGTTAGGTTCTCTTCATTCTCGGGCTCCGACTCTTGCTCTGGGGCATCTGCTCCAGGAACTTTACGGACACGTTTAGTATGGAGTATCTCGCCATCTGCGCCGTCATTATCATCGTCGCGTGACCGCTTCTTCGCGCGTCTCCCTTCCTTGGGTTTCTTAGTAGCTGTTCCTTTTCGTTTCCCGGCTTTTAATGTACGTGCCGCGTCTTCGTCGATTACCTGAGGCTCAGGACGTTTCTCGTCGACACGGGCAGTAGTTGGATCATAATCATCAAATTGATCTTCGTCTATGTCGGACAGGGCATCTGAATCTTTGTCCGAATCTCCAGCGCGGGCTTTATCATTCTCTTCTTCGTGAAGGCTCCGGGCAGGCGAGCCCGTGTCCGACATGTTGGCTGATATGCGGAAGAAGGTGGATAAAGTGGGTAGAGAAAGTAGGTAGAGATAATTAATGGCGAAGAAAGGAAACGAGATGAAAAGTTGCAAAGGTTGCGATGGGTGTTTCCCGAATGTCGTCCAATTGTTTGTAGAAATGCCTGAAAAAAGAAAGTACAAATGCAAAGAGTTTATATAACCGAAGGATGCTTGGAACGTTGAAGAAAGTGGGAAAAGAAAGGGAACGAGCTTAAAAAGTTGATTAATGAATTCGTTAAGCGCCGCTCCCCAAGACGCAGGCAACAAATTGATGGTGTTGTAAAAAGTTGGGAATTGAAGGAAACATTATTTTCAAAAAGCGACTGCTGCCAGTAGAGACAGCAGCAAACAGAAGCAAGGTACCCGATCTTAAGCAGGTACCTAGGTACGTACCTTCAGTAAGATACCTTCACAGTTTAAAGAAGCGCAATAAACCCAGGCTGTCCATATTAGCGTACATACCCTAATATATACGCACATGTAAGCGTGTACTATGGGCCTGTGTACCTGCCCGAAAAGAAGGTTCAATTATGGAAACACTGTGTACAAAGTGCATTTATTCCAGCATGTACATGTGTCAATGTTCAAGGTCCCTGAACCTTTTGGTAAAATCGACCTATCATTGGATTACATAACGGCATTAAAAAAGCCATTAACTAATTAATCTTTTTGTTTACTTCGTCGTTAACCTTTAAAAACCGTTGCCAACAGAAACTGTTGATTCTCATCAGCCTCAAATTCAAAAACCACAAAAGGGAACCACGGAGCTCCTCGAGAAATCCCTGATCACGTAACTTTGATTCTAACACTATCTTCCTTCGTCCTTCTTTATACCATCAATTGGGACCACTAGCAAGAAAGCTGCAGCATCGTATTTTTTTTCCTTTTGTTTATTTACCTTCCTTTCCGCCTTGTTTTTTCGGTTTTTTTTTCGTCGGGAATCATCTGATTGGATCCGAATGGACCGGCGAACCTATGAAGCGCCCATGGACTGGGAGTATCAGAACAATGCTCCTGTAGACCCGTCAAGTCCGTTCGTGCGATCCAACGCAGCCAAAGGTATGTGAATAGCAACAATAATAATAACTCGATTTTATAGAGTCGCGGCTCTAGCTATACAGACTACTATAGTCATAAGCGCGCAGAAGCACCGTCGGCAATTAGACTTGACATTTTTAACCATTTCATCAGACACCTTCGGCTCTTCGATTCCTAACAAAGATCTTCACACCTTCACTCAGAATCCGTTCGCACAAATGCAAAGTACTTCGTCTCTTCAAAAGACTCTATCTTCTACGCCGCATCCACCGTCTATATTTTCTACATCCACTCTCCAAAGAACAACGACCGCTCCACCCTTTCGAAATCCCGCCTTCACAACTCCAAGGAAGCCTTTAGATTCTGACGCTTTATCCGAATTTTCGCCCGCTGAGTCTAGTCCAGCTGCTACTGACGTCTCCGATTATCTCAATACCCCTGAGAATGAGCGTTCGCCTAATCTCTCGCACACGACTATAACGCCTTTGAATGCGAATAAATTCAGATCGCTATCCCCTAAAAAGGTCGCGGGCAGGGGCGAGCTATCGAGAACGATATTTCCTTCGAGGGACAAGGTGCGCAAAAGGAAACGCTACAACGCAGATAGAGACGTCAGTGGCTATCGCCTGCCTTATCGTCAGCAGGATGAATGCGACGGATCCGATTATGAGTCGGATGAGAGCACATTCCAGCCAAGCAAAACCCACAAGGAGCAGACGAGCTCCAAGGATGGATGGTTCGGTGCCTTTCTAGCTACTGTCCAGAGACATCCGTATGCCCCTAGCATTCTTGGCTACTGGCTGACATTCGCCTTTAACCTATTTTGCGTATCGGCCACGTGTTGGGTTGGCTGGGCTGTTATTGATGGTTTACGTCAGGACTTCTCTACGGAGAGGCAGGCGCTCAGGGCCGATATTCTTGCCGAGATCGAAAAATGTTCAAGCGACTACCGGGAAAATAAATGCTCTCCGGTAGAACAGCGATTACCGGCCATATACGAGATGTGTGAACAGTGGTATGCCTGTATGAACCAAAACCCGGACAACGTCAAGCAAGTATCGAGTAGTGCAAAGGAGATGGCCAAGATTCTCAACGAGATCGTTGAGACTATGTCCTACAAGACTATCGTAGGTTCAACAAGCGAGGCGCATGAACGATATGCAGTCAACTAATTTTAAGCTAGGCCCTACTGATCATTCTATTCACGATATTCGTATACAGCGGCAAGTCGCTATATAAAAGCGCCAACACATTTACGGATATTCCTCAGGCTCACCCGCCAGCCCCATTCCCGTCTCATCGCGCAGGTGACCAGCACCTGAGGCCTCTATCCCAGCAAGTATATTGGCAGGCGATACAACCTCAGACTCCGAGGCATACAAACCATCGTCGGCTCTTAGTCAATGATGAAACCCCCGACACAGATGAGGTATCGAGATATGCTCTCCCTCCCCCGGAGACACCTCTTTCGCGGCGGAGTCCGTCTAAGGGTGAACGAGGCAGAAGCCCTACCAAGAGTAGGAGCCCTGTTAAGCGATATTGAGAGAAATGGATAGTAAAGTGTACTGTAGTAAATATAGCGTGCAAACCCCGGCACAAACATGAACAATCATCGGATTAGCGGCAACCCCTGAGAAGTGATACTCGGATAGCGGCAACAAGATCCAACTTGCAGCAGGTCTAGACTTCTATCTCACAGGTTGCCATAATCTCTAGCAGTATCAGTAGGGGATGTTCCATATCCAAGAGCGAAGCCTTAATACATCTGAATTGAGATTTCAAGATCTAATTTTCGTGGTCTTTAGAAGAGCTTTATCATTAAGGATTATTCTATATCCAAATAAAGCTAAGCCAGAACCTGCGGATACATTAATAATGATACTGTACACAATCCTATATTAAATGCTCATAACCTTTATATAAAGTGAACATCGGGGATCCGTCCCCGGGGGTGCCTTAGTAGGTGCCTAACTAGGTATCTAGGTACTCAAGCTGCAGAGTACCTAGGTTTTTTTAATAGGTAGGTAATTACTATTGTAATCCTAGTCGTTATGAAAATATTAATCTTATTAAAGTTTTCGTTATACTAGGTTCTTCGGTTATTTAGATCCCAATGTACCCAACAAATTCATATGCTCTTTGTTAGGATGCCCAATATGCCGTATTACCTACCTGACTACCTCTATATTTCGAAGATCATGTCTTTGTATGCCTATTCGTAGTGGCTCAGGAAGTCGGATTTGCTTATTTATAGGTAATGTTTCCCTACACGCGCTTTTTGATTGAGGGCCCCAATACGATTAAATACCTAGGTACATTATGTACCTACATATGTACTAGGTAGGTACCTAGGTATACGGAAAGCATACACCCAACTAGTACCCCGCTACTCAAGGCACTTCGCATGAAACCAGTCCCTATATTGACTGACCGCTTAAGAATTTTGGAAGTCTAAGCATTTGATGGATACCCTACGACACTATGACGTACTTTTTTCTTTTTCTTTTCTTTAGGAAAAAAAAACATATGGTGAAACTATTGTAGAAGGTGATATTCCTGATCTCTTTTAAGCCGGCTAGGCTTGTCATGTCGTTCTGGAGATAAGTATTTCAGGCGGCTGAAAATCATCCAACATACAATGAATCGCCCATCGCCTAACCACGTACACTAGATTAAGTACATTCGACAATTAAATGTACCGAGTGTTGTAATGGGATTTTGAAAATGGGAGCATTTGTTCCCTGAGTCCCACTCTATACAGCATACTAAACTTCTTTTGTCTTTCCCACTGAACTAAAGAAAATTAATTAGAATACGTAGTTAAAAAGTCGGATTCAAATTCCACTTCATAGTATGTACATACATAGGTACCTATGTACTCTCGATTGGGCTAGGTACCTTACATAACCTGTACGACCTGAATCTCTCGGCTTGATTACCAATTAGTTATAAGAATCATAAGATTTGTTCATCTAGGCGGGTGGACAAGCATACGAGATACGTCTATATAAAATTTCAAGAGCCATATAAATAGGTAGGATATAGGATGCGAGGAAAAAAAGCTTGGATTAGGAATAATAATTGAGCATATAACTATCTTAAGTACATATCTACATGTACCTTAAGGTATCTACCAAGTACCTAATAGAATGGGAATCTCAAAATCCCTTTTACTATTTTCCTCTTCCCCGCCCATCTATTTACGCTTGTGCTATTTGTTCATTGTCTTAAAGGACAGCAGGTATGGTCTGCTTATTACTCTTAAGTTTGCCTACATCTAACTACTACCCAAAGTTAGTCTAATTAGGTAGTTAGTTAATAATAAGACAAAAGTTTAAGTACCTAGGTAGTTAGGTTATATGGATGCAGATAAACTAGCGCGAAAGCTGTCATCTTTGGTAACCCCAAGCCTACCTACCTGCCGTATAGCTACTGGGGCAATGTTTCGATGAGCTCAAATTGCTTTTCTCCTACCTGTACACTTACAACATTCACATACGCACGCACACACATTGTCGCACACACATCCACGCATAACGACATATATGCGCCGATTACCATCCCTATACGCCATCCCGTTAGATTGAACACGGAACAATTGTATAAAGATACCTGTGCAATGCTGAATTGCCTCTTTGCTATTCACCTAATTGAGAAAACGAAGCCCTAAATTGGAACTGCCCCGCGCATTTCCCATATCCGTTCGTGAGGTACACGTTTATGCTAGACCACCTAGGCCAAGTATTTCTTTGTTGATATATCTATTGAGAGGAGCCCTTCTGTTTCACATTCGCGCCAATCTCGCTCGTATTAGGTACTCTTCAGTACTCTACTGCTTTATTGTTCTGTTTCTCTAGCCCAAGGACGTCTTCTCCCATATCGTTCGCCGTTATCGTCCGGCTGGTAGGAGGCGTATCTATGTGTGTATCTCCATCTCTCTAATCTGAGCATGCCCTCCTGCTAGTCTTAAACCCGCTACGATGGAAGGGGATCCAGGTAGCGGACCATCCACCGGCCAGACATCTTCCTCATCCAAACCTACCCCGAAACATGAAGCTTCTGTACCCTCTGGCGCTTCCGGAGCTAGCGGCACTCCGAACGCTCAACTTTCTAAGCGGAGGAGGGGACTCGGTGTGGTCACACCCAACGCTTGTACCGAATGCCGGAAGAAGCGCGCCAAATGCGACGGCCAAAAGCCGTGCGGTCGGTGCAAATCTCAAAAGGACGTCGAATGCATATACGAGATTCCCGTGCGACAATCCAAGGAAAACCTGCGCCATGAGATCGAAGCTCTACGACGCCAGCAACGCCAGAGTGATTCGGTCTTCTCCGCCCTTGTTCGTCCGGACTTAGTGGAAGAGGTCTTGCAGAGACTGCGACAAGGGCAATCCGTCGAAGGGATATCCGAATGGTTAGGTGGCAGCGCTGCCTTGACTCCTGCCGGGACCGGATTCGCACGGCCAGGCGAATCTAGGAGCGGAGTTA
Organism: Daldinia sp. FL1419; assembly: GCA_025201765.1. Classification (NCBI taxonomy): domain Eukaryota; kingdom Fungi; phylum Ascomycota; class Sordariomycetes; order Xylariales; family Hypoxylaceae; genus Daldinia; species Daldinia sp. FL1419. The sequence continues at coordinate 29,080 of MU623436.1, forward strand.
CACTGCCTCCTCTGTCAACATATGGCGGCACGCTCACCGGTCCCGGAGGTTACAATACCATGGGAATAAGCCCTGCGGCTGGTCAAGCACATACCATGAGCCAGGACTTTGATCCTAATAGCCCGTGGAATTTTTCGTCACAAAGTCAGACTGTGTCGACCCGCAGCGATTCACATCCGGATATCATGCAATGGACCTCTGAGGCGCCCCCGCGATCCCGTGTTGGCACATGGCTCCAAGAGCAATCCTCTACGGCAGAAGGACCTCGATACCGTGGTGTAGACCAAATTCTTGCTCCATTGGATTCACCTGAGGTGAAAGTTCCGCCTGGCTCATGGACTACAGTTACTGCAGACAACGGCTTGGTATCACATCTTATGGCGCTCTATTTCTGTTGGGAATACCCGACCTTTGCATCCCTTAGTAAAGAGCATTTTATGAAAGACTTTATCAGTGGAAGAGATCGATATTGCTCGCCAATACTTGTAAACGCATTGCTGGCTCTTGGCTGTCGTTTCTCGACGCAACCGAATACCCGAGCAAATCCGAACGACTCACGCACCGCAGGAGATCACTTTTTTAAGGAATCCCTGAGACTCTTTTACCGAGAAAGCAACCACCACACCCTAACCACCATCCAAGCGTTAGGAATTATGTCTATTCGTGAGGCAAGCTGCGGGAGGGATTCGGAATCTTGGTATTACGCAGGACAAAGCATACGGTTGGCCATCGAGATGGGACTTCATCGCTTACAGGATGATGGTGACGAGGATGAGATAGCCGTACAGGCCGCAACATTCTGGGGTGCTTTCGCCTTAGATCAGTATGAGTATTCGTCATTGCTCCAGAGATCTAGCTAACATATGTCAAGTGCATGGTCTCTCGCGACTGGTTCTTTACCGCAATGTTCTTGTTTCCCGCATTTACCACCGAAGCCCGCCATTATAGATGACATAGAAGCTTCACTATGGGTTCCTTATACGGATGACGGTAAGTTACGTGATAAAAGTCTCTAGTGGGCTTTCTCGTAGCCTCTGTGTTATCGAGTGTGGTCTAATTAATCGCATAGGCGCCCCCCTACAACGCTCTTGCGAACAGCCGTCGAACGTGAGGTCTGTTTATAAATGCTTCTGTGAGCTTAGTGAGCTCGTCCACCAATCGCTATATGTCCTACACTCTCCTGGCAGGCCTATTACAAGCAGAGACTTACTCAGCATCTATACGCAATACCTGAATTGGTATGACAGGATCCCCGAGGTGTTGCGGCTGGGGCATAACTTTACGCCCGCGGTCCTTTTTGCCCAGTAAGTTTTTCTGTCCAATATTCTTATGCCGTTCTAACCCGCCTTATCCATGTATTAGTATGTATTATCACTTCGCCATTTTACTCCTTTTTCGGCCCCTCATCAAGCTACGAATTATTGGTTCAGGCATCCTTCCTCGTGATGTCTGTGCTCAAGCTGCAGACGCTATCCAAGGCCTACTCCGTTCATACTCTCAACTTTATACGCTACGCCGTACGCCATCGTTTGTGCCGTATTTCGTACTTACATCCTCCATAATGCATCTTGCCGTTGGCGCTGATGCTTCTAAGGCGCCATCTACTTCGCCAGCGGAAATGTCAAATCCTTCCACGGTAAAACCCGAAGATGCCGAAGCTGAGCACGGCCTTCGGCGAATGTCTTCTAGTAATAGAGATGAACTAGAACTAACTTCGTCCTCGAGCACGATCGCTGGAAAACTGAGCCCGAAAGTCGCTGAAGCTCTAAACCAAGGAATAGCGCACTTGACCGAGATGGCACCATGTCATCATTTTGCACATCAGGCGCTAAATATTTTACAATTCCTCGCCAAAAAGTGGGGGATCGAGGTAGACATACCGCCCCGCGCCGGCGTCGCCGAAGAAATTGACAACTCGGTTCGACCAACAACCAGCAGCTTAAATTTCTTTGCACCCAACGTTAGCGAGGATGATTTTCTCTGTTCTTGGAGCACGCGAGATATTGGCGGCCCCGGAAGAGAACTAGGGAGACACAATTCGCCTACGCCACAGACCCATCATAGCCGTGGGGAGAAAATGGAAGGAATTATACAAAGCAGCCAGGATAAAGGAGCGTCTGAGCAAGATCCAGTTTCTAGTTTCGGACCAGGAGGCGGTACAGGTCCAGTAGCTCATGCTGCTAAAAGTCTCGAGAATCCATTATTCTGGCCATTTCCCATGCAGGGCCGTCCGATGTTACCGGAGGGTAAACAGCTTGAAGAGGCTGGTTTTCGCCCTCTATAGAAACTTAGAGAATTCGCACCAAGAAATCTCAAATTATTAGGCACATAGGCGACAGGCTTGCGCGCTAGCTGTATCGTTTTAACTTACATTGCTGACCTCCAAGTCAAGGCAGTCCTACCACAGGTATATTTAATACCACTGGCGTTCGGACGCCGAGCCCCGAGACCTACTGACTTAAGGATAACGGTATTCAAGTCCTACCCAATATAACCCTACGAAATAGGTATCTATAAAGCTAAACGCCGTTTATATTTAAGTTAAGGAAAGGGGGATGTTTTTAGTGTGCTAAAAGGGCTCTAGGATTTCATTTAATGGGCCGGCTTATGATGATGACAGTGACGGAAGAAATTTAGGATGCAAGTAGATGATACCCCCAACATACAAACGCGTTTGTCTTAAAAATCAGGGTCTCTATAAGCGAGCCCAAAACTTGGAAGCCCCTCTCTGGATTGTGTTTAGATAGGCGACGGTATGTCGACTGATAGAAAAAAGGGAAATATATAAATCAAATGTCTACCTACCTACCTACCTACCTAGCAAGTTGCTGTGCCTTAAGTTGTTAGTTAGATCATGTAGGTTAACTAGAAGATGTTATTTAGTTTTAACAAGCTGGACATTAAAACTCGAGGTGAGATCAGTGTGCCGACTCCTTTTCTTTTTATGATGTACTTGCTCCTCGTGCTCAAAGCCACCGAAATCCGTTCCGGCATCTGCTTGTAATCCGAGATAGATAACCCGTGATTCGTTAGTAACAATATCCTCTGGTAGATACCCAGATGATATGAGGGTGATAGGATGGAGTCTTTGTCTAGTTTGAGACTATTCTCAGTGTTAATAATTCGGATGCCTGATGTGTGTTCAAGGGGAGAGGTCCAGACGGGGCAAACCCATGCTCTCTCCTTTTTTTTTTTCCTTCTTGTTCCTTTTTTTTCTTTTTTTTCCTTATTCCCGTCTCCGTTCGGGGATTTTCAAAGCCGTGTCCGCTACCGCATGATCCTCACCTGCCTTAGCACCTTTTTTAATATCTAGGTACCTCTTATGCGGTAACTACCTACATACCTTATATGTATGGTTTGATATATTTGAGACTCGGGGAACTCGGGGCGTTTCAAGATACCGTTGAGTTGCTGCTAGATACTAATGGTAACGACCCACGAGGCCCTTTTAGTGTCGTTGTACATAAAATCGAACTCAGATCCAAAATCCACGTTTTATTTCGATGCCTGGGATGGATCTTCACTGCCCACTCTTTCGGGATGGACTTTTGTTAACCAATCGCAACAGGTGAATCTGTAAACCCCCCCGGTCAAGATGATCTCACCAAGTTCCGTAACGGGCTTAGCACTTATAATGCGGCTGGTTCCAAAAAGATTCGCCCCAGTTGCCAAATAAGGGAATAAACGCTTTCAGAGGCTTTGTTACGTCCTGCACATCTGGTTGTTGATATTGTAAGATTCAACTTGAGGCTAAGGACGATCCCTCCGCACCGAGCCTGACCGAGCCATGCCAACATCATCCCTTGTTACGCCACGTTCTAGATGATTATATAAATCAGAGGATCATTTCTACTTTCGTCGGCGGAGTCCTTGGGTAGCTTGGGTTGGGGGCCAATTTTGGGGGATGAGATCAATACCTATTATCTTGGAATTATTCGATCCGACACACTTTGCACACACCTTCTTTGCGGGTCAAACCTTCATCGATCCTACATCCTAGTGTAGATCAATATAGATCCTCAGCCCTATATCTGTCCAAGAGCGAAGTATATCCCGTAGGAACCTTCCCTACTCCTATGCTAAGGATGGATTGCCGGGATTTTTATAATCATGACATCCTAGTAAGGGTCATGTTCGACCCGCACTCGATAGCATGAAAGCACAGCTACATAAATCACATCCTGATATAGATAGGGCATGTGATTTCTAGAGTAATCCTTAGCTACTGTGAATAGAGCATACGTCCTCATGGTTTCAAACGATGTCGAACATGCGTTCCGAACCTGCCTCCTTAAAAAGCCTCGTCTACCGGTCCTGGAATTTGTGTTCACTGAAAGTCTCATACGAACTATCTCATCGGTAGTGCTCTTTAGTCCCTATACCATTCTCTCGCTCACATATCACCATTTTGGAAGAAATGTCAGGCTCACCTTCGACAATAAAAGTTGCCATCATAGGCGGTGGATTGGCCGGTGCCGCGGTCTTACGCGGGCTTTTGCGCTACCCTCACGTCGCTGTCGACATGTATGAGTCGCGTCCTACATTCAGGGATGAGGGACCTGGACTTTCTTTCGCTCCAAGAGCGCTAGATATCCTAGCTGCTATTGATCCGGAATTGGAGTACTGTTTGGACAGTGCCGGTGCCGTGCTCACTACAACTGAATTACGAGTAGCCACCGGCCCTCATGTTGGAAGAAAAATAGAGATTGACGGTTTCGGGGAAAACTTCAAGAATGTCAGCCGCCAGGCCTTCCTAGCTGAAATGCTTCGTTGCGTGCCACCGCATATGATGCACCTCGGCTCGCGGATAGCATCTATCACTGAAATACCGACGGGGAAGGAACTATTGGTCACCTTTGCGGATGGATCGAGAAGGGAATACGACGTAGTAATTGGTACGGATGGTACCCATGGCTTCACACGACAACTCGTCCTTGGTGCAAACGAATCTTTAGTCAGGCCGCATTCTACCGGGTTTTGGGGGCTACCTATTACAGTGCCTCTTCAACGAGCACAACAACTAATGGGTACTCAGGCTTTAGACCCGATGAACCCTCTCCACGTTAGTTGGATCGGTGATGGTACTACTATAATCTACGACTTACTTGATAATGGGAACGAAGTCCAGATCATTATTTTTGGCAATGAGGATGATGTCGGAGTGGAAGACGGATCTTCAGATCCATCTTGGGCGAAACTATTCACACCAGACGAATTCCGAGAAATGTTTTCGGGAAACCAAGTACCAGTATGTCAAGGCACCATAGATGTAAGTGATATTTATCCCACCAGAATACCCGCGTCTAATCTAATACCATCCAAGCTTATATTGAGCGTATATACCGTACAAGTAGCTGCCCTTTGTTTGCTCGAACACCAGTCAGCGCCAACCTATGTCACGGAGAATATCTGCCTAATTGGAGATTCCGCCCATAGCATGCTGCCATTTCAAGGGGCTAGTGTAAACATTTCCATCGAGGAAGCGCTAATCCTTAGCACACTTCTGGGTCGGCTCTCGTCGAAAGCCGCCGTTCCAGCTGCACTCCGGGCTTTCGATCAGGTATGCCGGCCACGGGCCGAGCAGGCTGCACGCTTGGGCGTCGAGACGGGATTGCTCCTTACGGGACGTGCACCCGGGATCGGACTCAACGCAGATTTGCTCCAGCAACATCTGAGACATAAATTCGAGTTCCTCCTGAACACCGATATCGAACCACAGCGCGCTTCCGCCATCAGGATTATGGACCAGCTGTTAGAGGCTGGAGCAGCATGGCCTTGATGAGCGACATTAAGATTACCTGGGTACCCAGATACCTTCCTTTGGTAGCTCATATGGAGTCCTTGCGCCCCTTTCTTCGCCTTTTTCTTATTAAACCGGTTAGCAGAAACTGTATATAGCTTTATTTGTCTGTTTGTCCTTCCTTTTCTTCAGCTGTTAACGGATAACCCACATAGCGATTTATTAGGAATTTAGTTTGGGAGCTAGCTAGGTATATAGAAAATAGAGCATCGACAGGTCATAAAAAATAGGTACGTATTAAAAAATAGATTGTATTCCAGGTTGATAAGTTTTGTTTACTTAAAGCTTCCCCTTATACCTATCATATAGCTACCTAGGTACCTAATTAGCTTTCACGCGTTCTGGGTTAAATTCTGCCTTGGAATACCTAACTCGAAGGTCCCGAATATAACAAAAAGTTATAGAGAGACTAGGTACAGATCATATTTCCCTAATACGCCTACTAATAATAGCGGTTAAGGTGTAGCGGTCTCTAGAGATATAGAAGAGACATATAAAAACATGCATGATAATCTACATTAGGTGCTTATTTCCCGGGAATGGATACTTGCTATTTTTGCATACCTACCTACCTATTCTTATCAGCACCTAAGGACGCCATTAACAAGGAAGAAGAGATGGGTCAGATCGTCCCCTTGCCTTTTAGAGAAGATCAAAAATCTATGTTCACGTAGGTGTATCCGGTAGTTATGGGAAAATAGCAATCGACCAATGAATAGTTCTCCAGGTTACACCTACTCCTCCTCTAGAATGCAAGCCAGGATACGAGTGGCCGGCGCCATATTAGCAATCAATATAAATTGCGGCCATACATCCATAATGTAGTCTACCAGATCGGCATATTATGACGATGTGTTATGATATTCTAGCTTATTATAAGCTACTTCCCGACGGTATGGTTCATTCTACTTCGCTCGCTCAACGTTTCCCCATAATAAGCCGCCGAGCATTATTCTTTGTCTATTAGTCACGATGTTTTGGACTACACTACTGTCCCTCGCGACGATCGTTGATGCGGCGCCGCAGGTAACTCCAATCAAGGGACCCGGAGATAATAGCCTCGTCCGGTTCGGATGTTCACAGGTCGTCATTGAGCGGCTTGATCCGTAAGAGCTGTAATTCTTAAATCAAACTCGTGGACAGCGCCTAATTCAGTTTAATACAGTCTCGTGAACCCGGGCGTGAACCCATCTCCGCACCTTCATCAGGCAAGTATCTTAGAAACCCTTTGAAGATCCCCTCGATTAACGTTCTTACAGATTGTCGGAGGAGTAGGTTACTGAATACCACCGCCGAATGCACTTTACTCAACTTATGTAGAACGCTTTTAATGCATCGATTGCATCCGATGATGTTTCTTCCCTAGCTACCTGCACGACGTGTAGCTTCAGCGACGACTTTTCCAACTACTGGACGGCAAATGTTTACTTCAAGGCACGAAACGGTACTTACAAGCGAGTGCCCCAAATTCCCAATAGGTTCCTCGAAGGATCTAAAGGCGGCGTTACGGTGTACTACCTTTCGCCTGGCAGTAAAACAGTCACGGCATTCAAACCCGTAGGGTCAACAAGTTTTCATATTAGTTTTCATATTAGTTTTCATATTGGTCCTCGAGAGTTATGCTAACTTTGACAACCAGGGCTTTCGCATGCTTGTTGGAGACTCGATGCGACGCGAAAAGAAAGGATCTGGATTAAAATCTCAGAGCTGTTTTCGTTGCTTCACAGGCCCCAACTTCGGGGGAGATAATTATTCTCCTTGTGCCGACCCAGAGTTGGACACCGAGACCTTCCCCTCAACGCCATGCCCGGGTGGTATCAGGTCTAACATTCACTTTCCGACGTAAGATTCCTATCTTCCCAGATTGCAAACAACAAGTGAGAGCTAATAGTGCATACAGTTGCTGGGATGGAGAACGTCTGGATAGTCCAAACCACCAAGATCACGTAGCTTATCCCGTTGGAGGTCCTTCTTCCTTTGCTACTACTGGCGACTGCCCGTCGACACACCCCATCAAAATTCCACAGCTAATGCTGGAGGTAAGCAGTTTATCCCCTCTTTCCCATTTCACAGAATAAATTGACTGGTTCAAATTTTGGGTAGATTGTTTGGGATACGTCCGCGTTTAACAATCCAGAGGACTGGCCCGCAGATGGATCTCAGCCTTTCGTCCTCAGCACAGGAGACAAGTAATACATACTCCGACTTCCATAGCATTCAGCCACGATACTAACGTAAGGCTAGTACCGGATACGGTCAACATGCTGACTACGTATTTGGGTGGAAAGACGATGCCCTGCAGAGACTGATGGACGGGGCCTGCTTCGGCAACACTTGTACAGGGGTCAAAACGCAAGACTTTTCCGAAGCGAACAAATGCTCCGTTCCGAACACTGTAGATGAGGTTACAGAGGGATGTAAGTCGTATTTTACCTAACGCATTAATGGGGTAACGGTACTGATCATTCAACAGGGCTCGATCAACTTCCAGGAGACGGGAGTGGAGCTTGATACCTAGAATTAGACAGGAGTCGGTTCGATATGCCTACGCGGGGGAGGAACTTTGATAACTACCTCTTGGGTTGAATTGTATCTAGACAAGTTAAAAGCACTCCCTTGAGATGCATTAGTTAAATGAACCGAACCTTTGCTGTAAAGTCTAGCGAGCAGTTCGTTATGTTAGGGTGATTGAACTTTGTCCTGTAGGTGTCCTCATTAACAGAAAACAAGCTCTACCAGCGAGGGAAGAAGGGGGAAATTTGCCGAGCTGAAGGTTCGACGGCTGCGTGCGTCGTGTCTGGTTAGAAAGCATTAGGTTAAATATATCTAACCACCCTAGGTTCTGTTAGCTGAACAGTAAATCGCCTCCTGACGACTAATAAGACAACTCTATTATCTACGAGTATGCCTTACTAGCTGCGAAATACAGCACACTAAAGTATTGCCGCGATGCCTTCATGTCACGCTGAGCAAGGTTCCCCGCAATCTACACCGAATAGGTACGCAAGATAGATGGATTAAATCCGTACTCCACCGTCCCTGCAGCCCGCTTCCGTCAATAATATCCTAGGTTAATCGATCAGGGGGTGTTTACGTTGATGAATTGGAGATACCCTGTCATTTATTTGCCTTGTGGTAGTTATAACCAGCGACATCCTCCCCCGAGGCGAACCCTCATCTTGTTTCCAATACTCGCAACTCCTGATAGGAGGTCTTTCCAACATGGGTCTCGGCGTACTCGAAGATAAGCATCTATCGCATGTTCCCGGCACTGCTCTCCTAACAGACGTCGTCGGGAGAGAAGATGTCCACCTTGGCCGACTGAATAAGTCAAACCTACGCCATGGAAAGGGTAAGGACTCGGACGTTCTTTTGGTACCCCAGCCTAGTAATAGCCCGAATGATCCCCTTAATTGGCCTCTGTGGAAGAAGGACTTGATGCTGCTCTTTATCTGTATCGATACCGCAGTAGTGGGAGCATGGGTGAGTAACCATCTAACGTTGATGTCCCCCTTAAATATCCGGATAAATTCGCAATACCGTAGCCTAAGCCACCAAAAAGGCACTGGTATATCTGTTATAATTAACTAACCGTAGGGATTATCTGTAGGGTCCTATGATATCACCCGGATATGCCCAGATGGCTGCCCAATTCGGCATGTCTTATAACCGACTTAACGGCGATCTTGGATATGGCGTGTTGGTAATTGGTCTGTCGTGCTTCTTCACCAACTCTATGGCCGTAGTCTGGGGGCGCAGGCCAGTCTTTCTTCTCGGTAACCTTTTGCTATTTATCAGTAGCATTGGGGGTTACTACGCGCATACCTTTGGCAGTCTGCTTGGATTTCGACTTATAGGTTGTGTCGGCATGTCTCCGTTTGAAGTGTAAGCGCCCGGTTTCCTAACCCTCGAGGGATAAGTTGAGCGATGGTTGACTATTTTTAAGCTTAGTTACTACTACTATAGCGGATATATACTACGTCCACCAGCGCGGGGTCAGACTCGCAGCCTGGGGTCTCTGCCTATCCATCGGGGTTGGAGGCGGTACGATTATCTCCGGCTATATTATCGAAGACCTTGGCTGGAACTGGACCTACGGTATCTGTGCGATTATGTTCGGTGTCTGGATAGTGGTTCTATTCCTGTTCTGTCCAGAAACAGCATACAGACGAGACGAATCCCTCAATACTGACCTTGGGATACGGCCTGGAATCGATCAAGGGGGAAAGGACCGACCTGTTCAGAACGACGGTTCAAAACCATTCGAGGCCGATAATATCGAGATCGAAGTCGAAGCTATAGAACGCGCAACTACGGGCACCTCCTGGTCAGAAGAAAAGCACAGTTATTGGCACGACTTGAAGATTTTCCACGGGAGAGTATCAGACGACCCGTTCTGGAAAGTACTTACGCGGCCGTTACTCATGCTCATATTCCCGCAAGTATTGTTCTCATTCTTCGCTTACGGACTTACAACCTCCTGGCTAGTCGTAGTAGGCAGTGTTTTGGCCCAGATTTTTACGGCCCCTCCGTATAACTTCAGCGTCTCAGGTGTCGGGCTCGTCTCCATCGCTTCCTTGGTCGGCGCCATCGTGGGAGCCTTCATATCAGGGCCTATCGCGGACTGGATTGTTAAGACAATGTCACGAAGAAACGGTGGCATATACGAACCCGAGTTTCGACTCGTACTTATCGTGATCACATTTGTCCTAGGAGGTATGTCCTTCTTCGGCTTCGGTTGGTCGCTCCAAAATCAAGACCCTTGGATAGCCCCAGTAATCTTCTACGGGCTACAGTATTTCAGCGTAGGTTTCATGACTATTGCCGTATACGGCTACTTGACGGATTGTCATCGCGACAAAGCCCCGGAGGCATTTGCTGCCATCAACTTGAGAAACATATACTCTTTCGGAATGAACTACTTCATATCAGATTGGATAAGCAGTCAGGGGCCGAAGGGAGTATTCTGTATAATTGGCGGAGTCCACGTATTTATCTGGTTGTGCGCTATCCCCATGTATATCTTTGGTAAGAGGTGTAGAAGCTGGACAAGTAGAGTAAAGGTATTTGAGAAGGTTATGAAAGCATGATCGCCTAGGTATTTTGTTAGGGAGGATGGTATTAGATGATCAACACGAAGGAAGTGTGAGGGGGGTAAGGGAAGCCTGTAATATCAAATGAGATACAGATACAGGACATTCGAATCATATGTCCTAGATACCTAGGCACCTAACCTGTTTGGCTTTTTGTATTTACCTAGGTAACTGTATACCGACAAGATAACACACAGACGTGTTCGATTACGAAGCATGCAGCTCGGATTCGAGGGCATTCGCCATATCTCCCAACGTATCGAACCTCCAGTCGTAAACTTCCTTCTCCCTATTTCCCATTATCGCTCCAGGCCTTACAATCCAAGCCGACTTTATCCCCATAGATCGTGCGGGGTGATGGTCGTGAAACTGACTCTGTGCTGTCTGTATGACATGCTCCTTGTCAACGCCGAACCTCTCCTTGACTTCTTTGAGCATATGCTCGAAGTTCTTAGAGTTCGGCTTATATGAGCCGACGTCCTGGGCCGTGATGATGAGATCAAAGGGGAATCCCTGAAGAGGACCGGAGTTGGTTAGGCTAAAGGAGACACGGTCGATGTTTGAGAGAACTACTAGTTTGTAATGTTTTGATAGTCGGCGCAGAGCATCGACGGTATCCGGGAAAGCCGGCCAGTTAGCAACCGAATTACCAAAGGTTTGTGACTCTTCCTCCGTTGGGGGTGCTAATCCTAGCCTGTCGGCGACCTGGTGGTGTATCGTGGCAAGAAGCTGAGAATACGACATATCGGGTGTTTCCTGCTGCTGCTTGACCTCGCACTCATGATAGGCCTCTAGCACCTTGCGGCGAGGAATATCCGTGGAGGATAAAAGAGGCTGTAGAGCCGACAGTATACCGGTTTCGTAGTCTATTAAAGTACCGTAGACGTCAAAGGAGAGGAGTCGAAAATCCTTGAGATTCGCCATTTTTATTTATTCTCTGTTTTATCAAGGTCGTATTTTTCACACGATTCAAGGTATTCAACGGTGCGATGAAGATATGACAAAATAATTCATGCCTGTTTTTTTTCATACCTTGGGTGCCCATACCTTTTTTAATATGGACTTTTTTATACCTACCTGCACGTTGCTACACCTTTCTTATACGTATAGCATATTACTTGTATATCTCATATAAGAGATACCTAACCTAGGTGCGTAGGACGTAGGAGGATGTAACTGTAGGTTGTAGTAATTGTCAACTTCAATTCTAGCGGAACATTTCACTGATAGGTGGGTCAATCACATACTTGACCTAGGTACCAGGTACCTAAGGCACTGTGACGTATGCCGACAAGAAGGGCGCGCCTTTAGGTGGGACATCATCAAATTTTAGCGAGTCACATGTGCCTACAGTAGGACGAGGTACAGTAAAAACTCGCCATAGCGAATTAACTTTTACAAGGGTTCGGGTTTGTTATAGCGGGGATTCGTTATAAACCAGATTTACTCCTCAAGTAATTTAATACTTGTATATATACTTCTATTTATTAATAAATTATATTTATTCCTTTGTATCAAGTACATCCCTATCGTCGTTTGCCTAGATTCAAACATTTATTCCTTAAATTTTCAAAATTTAATTAATTTTTCTTCTTTTTTCAAAGCCTTAATAAAATCTAAATCAATTTAGTAATGCTATTTGCACTATTTAAATATTAATTGGTACACTAATAAAACCTTATTTGTTAAAATTTCTTTAATTTTAACATTTTAAATGATATTATTAATCTCATCATTACCCTTATCTTAGATTAAATCTAATTAATAAAATATTAAAATTCATATAATTTTTACATATCACGGGCCTTATTTTAACCTAATTAAGTTAACCTATTTGCTCTAACCACCTAAAATTCAACCTAACCATCTAAAATCTTATAATTCCCCCTATTACATATAACAAATTAAATAATAACTAATCATCAAAATTAACAAATTTCGTTATATAAAAATATTTATTATTTTACATATAAAAAATCCAAAAAACGTAAAGTCGATTTGCTAAAGCGAGGATTTGCTATAGAGTAGATTCGTTATGGCTAGTTTTTACTGTACCTAAGCTCAAGGTACCTATCGTACAATACAACACCTTAGTAACTATCTCCTAATGTGGGCATGTTCCATTTACCCAATGCCAATGGAACCTTGGCAACTTACACGATGACAACAAAAATACCAAAATAACAACGACAGCGACGAGAACTGATTAAAATGCGTACCTAAGTACCTAGGTAGGCATGAAAGCAACTAGATACTCTACTTCCCGACAAAAGGCTTGTCAGCCCTGTTCTACTGCAAAGGCAAAATGTGATCGTAAGGTGGGCTGCTGCACCAGATGCGCCTTACGAGGTCTATCCTGCTCTTATCCCCAAACGTTACATTCATCTTCTAGAACTCCCTCGCGCGGCGTGGGTGACAATGCTGATACGGGTTTATACAACTCCTTCTCTGAGCCCAGCTCCGTATCCGCTCCGAGTCCTGAACTTGAGATATCCGCTAGGGACGGTTCCCGGAGTTTGACTCTTCCAACTTTGGCTTCTCGTGGTCCGCCCGTTGGATTGACACAGCCTTTGGGTAGCACAAGTCCAACGGACGACTCCTCGGTTACCTTCGTTACAAGTCATACTCCTAACGAGTCAGTGTTAGACATTACCGGCCGTCCATCTGGGGGTTTCCAAGAGCTCGACTTTTCAAATCTAGAGCTATTTACTCCTATCGATGTGGATGGTATCAGCAATCGCTGGCTCAATACTTATATTCCCGTCCCCGGTCAAAAAGTCAAGGAATACCCCGCCAGTATTAATGCTTTTATCTATAGGCTTCTGAAATCTTATGCAACTGTCACTGTACGTGGTCGCGGAGTGCCCCCATTTGTCCACGCCTCTCAAATTTCAGCTACGTCGACAAGGCCACCGCTTTCTACATGTTTGAGTCTGGTTCGTATTTGCGAAAATCCGTTACCAGGCAGCCAAGATGTTGCCTCCGGCGTGCTACAAAGGGAGATGAGTAGCCTTTATGAGCAGCAGGGTACATATGACGATATAAGTCTGCTTGAGGCTTTTCAAGCATATTTAATCTACTCCATGGTCTTATTCTTTAGACTTGGCCAAGTTTCGGGCCCCTTCCTCCGACAAGCAATGATGAATCTCCAAGAGCTTGCGTGCTCGAGTAGCCGAGGTGGGCTTATGTGCATTGCTGAACAACAGCGTGCTCGTCCCCGGTGGGAAGCTTGGATTATAGCCGAGGCAAAACGACGGACACTCTTCACCATGTACCTTTTTGACAGTGTCCTTTCCACCCAAGACGGTTTTCAGACATTTCTCGGCACCGAACTTCAAGGGCTGCCTGCCTCGTCGGATAAGTCTTTATGGAGGCTACAATTTCGACGCGACTGGGAGATTTCATATAATGTTTACCTGACAGACTGGCCAGAGAAGCCCTTTCGTATTGACGAGCTCTGGCCGATCCCTGTAGGGCTGGACGAGTCCAGTCTTCTCGAGAGACGCAACAGAGTGGATAGGTGGCTAGAGAACGTCGACGAATTTGGAACAATGCTCTACGCGGTAACTAGTTGTACACACGGCGGGTAATTTTAATATTGCTATCTGATAGACTATCACCGAGTATCCTACATACGCATAATCTCCAATACAATGGTCTCGCCGGGCTCCTCTCGGGGGTATAAACGTAAACGGGAATCACGTTCAAGATTGCTCCAGTCTTTTTAGAGCTGCATTGATAGGAATCACCTGCAGGTTCATTTTCGGTAAGAGGCTTCCCAAGATTACCTGTGAGAACTCCGTATGCTGGTCTGGTGGCAGTTCTAACACATTGTCCGCGATGACATAAATATTGTAATCGAGATCGAATAATCGATATATCGTACTCATTACAACCCCGGAGAGGCTTAGACCGGACTACAGAAGTTCGTATTAACTTCACAGCGGAAAAGAAAAGAAAAAGAGGACCAATTAGGTACGCACAACGACGACAGTATCAATATTCTGAGCCTTCAAAATCTGTTCTAGACTATTTCCCGAGCCGGCATACCACCTTGTCTTTTGAAGTACGATATCTTTACTATCAACTTTAAAGTTGGGTGCTATCTGCACCGCGGAGGACCCGG
Organism: Daldinia sp. FL1419; assembly: GCA_025201765.1. Classification (NCBI taxonomy): domain Eukaryota; kingdom Fungi; phylum Ascomycota; class Sordariomycetes; order Xylariales; family Hypoxylaceae; genus Daldinia; species Daldinia sp. FL1419. The sequence continues at coordinate 44,099 of MU623436.1, forward strand.
CGGCGAAGGAACCGAAATCTCGGATAAGTTGTTCGAATGGAGCATCATGCGCCAGTTCCGGTTCTCCTGTGTTGAAGAAGAGAGACGAGAAAATAGTTAGAGGCCGCGGGTTCTTTTTGTGGACGGCATCATTCCAACGTACACAGTTGGAAATGAATTCACGTCCTTCTTTCGTATCCTTAACGGCGTCTATAAGAACTGTCATCAAGTCCAAGTTGAGTATGGCATAATCCTTGCCGAAATTCAAGCTGCTTTCGGTAGAGTTTTTGTCGGACGCCATTATTTGAAGATGGTTATAAGAGCCAAAATGATCGAATATTGAATACAGCGTATACGTATTTGAGGGTAAGAAGGACGATTGGTGCATTGATACGTGCCCTGCTGTGTATACCTAATTATCGATCGTGTTATCCGTGACGGATTCAGGGGGCTGCTCAAGTCCGGAGGCCCCGGCGGAGTTGCGGGTGGGTCAGCGGGTAAATTGAGCTACGATTGGCTGTTAATTTGACCCTTAACTGTCAACTCCGTAGGCTGCCGGCGCTCAACTCCGGTCTGGAATAGATTTATAGAGCCATGGTTCACGAATGGCATTCCAGCCTATCCTCATCAAGACATCACAATCATAATTCAAATCTTACAGATTCGGAACATTAAATAAACCATGGCAGCTGAGGAACGGCAGGAATCACAGATTCCGCCAGCTACATCGTCAGCCCCGGAGGAGCCATATAGCATCTTCGACAAGCGACAGAAAGCTCTAATCGTACTTGTTGTTTCGACTGCCGCGACTTGTAAGTGAAATTCCAACAAGACGGTTGCCATATACACCAGCTTACGTGAATTTAGTCTCCGGATTTGCGTCGAATATCTATTTTCCAGCACTTCCCACTATTGCTCATGATTTAGACATTTCAATAGAACTTGTTAACCTCACAGTAACGTCATATTTGATCTTTCAAGGATTGGCGCCTAGCCTCTGGGGGCCTATCTCGGACGTCAAGGGGCGTAGAGTTGCCTACGTCTTTACATTCCTAGTATTTTTAGGCGCATGTATCGGCCTAGCGGAGACGAAGAATTACGCAACTCTCGTAGTACTAAGATGCTTGCAGAGCACTGGCAGCGCGAGTACTATCGCGATCGGGTCTGGGGTTATCGGGGACATTACCACCCGTTCTGAACGCGGTGGTTTCATGGGGGTTTTTCAGGCCGGACTCCTCGTTCCCGTCGCGGTTGGCCCAGTTATTGGAGGCGCTCTAGCTGGATCTTTAGGATGGAGGTCAATCTTCGTATTCCTAGCTATTTACAGCGGTGTCTTCCTTATTTCGTTAATAGTCATACTTCCAGAAACCCTGAGGTCGATTGTAGCAAACGGTAGTAGGCAGCCGTCGAACCCGATAGCTGCGTTTCCTTTACGCATCTACCAGAGACTCACCAAAGTAAAATGGAATCCGGAAGTAGCTACGACAGCACTCGGAGCAAGAAAGCATGTCGATGTTACGGGGCCATTGCGGATTCTCATTAGCAAACACGCGGCGCCCGTTATCCTATTCCTTGCTATTTACTACGCTGTCTGGCAGATGAGTATCACAGCCATGTCGTCCCTCTTCCAAGAACGCTACGGCCTCAGTGAAACCCAGATCGGTCTTACTTTTATTGCAAACGGGGTAGGGTCTATGATAGGGACACTTGTCACTGGCAGGATTCTGGATGTTGATTATCGCCGGGTCAAGGCCCAATACGAAGCTCAAGTCGCTCAGTCCAGTCCTGAACCTGAAAGTAATCACCAAACACAATCTGCCGCATATGCCGAAAGCCACTTCCCTCTCGAAAAGGCCCGACTTCGACTCGTACCCGTCTTCTCGCTAGCCCAATGCCTATCTATCATCCTCTTTGGTTGGACCATTCAGTATCCTGATCGTGTTCATATCGCGATCCCTATCATTTCCACATTCATCACCGGCTGGACCGCTGTCTCTACCCAGTCCGTTGTTATGACCTACCTTGTCGACATCTTTTCCGATCGCAGCGCCGCAGCCAGCGCAAGTTTGAACCTTGCCAGGTGCTTATTCGCGGCCGGTGGTACTAGTTTCGTGATGCCTATGGTAAACGGCATCGGTGTCGGACTGGCGTTTACGATTTGTGCCATTGTCCAGGTTGTTGCATTATCTGGTGTGGCGATTCAGTGGAGATTTGCGGCTTCTTGGAGGCAAAAGGAAAAGGGGGCTGGAGAAGAATGAAATTTCCAGAGGAGACATGGTCGGAGAAATAAGAGGAATGTCAGTGTGCCTTATTTGTATTATCCTTAATCATGGTATAGCCTGTTTTGTTTTGTTCTGTCTTTTTTCCTAATATATTGGGAGCTAAAAGCATGTTAGTTAAGGGGTAGCTACTATGATATAGGCACATAATTAGGTAATTAGAGGTAATCCTAAAGAGAACTATTCAATGCAGGTGGTTCCAAGCGCTCGGTTAAGCATCAGATTTACTACGGGTAAGATCTTTTCCTAAGTGTGTAAGCCGTAAGGAACACGTACCCAATGTATACCTAGGTAGGTAGGTACCTAGATAACAACTATAACGAGGTTCCGGTTAGGCTCCTTCTAGTTGATGGATGCTTCGGTTTAGGGGAAATAAACATATAGACCGGCATTCATATCTAGTCTTCTGACATGAACTAACCCAGTCAATTAGAAGTCGATGAAATATTAAGCGGCCGTTGGTCACGTATAGTAAATGATTTAATTGTAAGAAATCGAGCTCAGGGGCGAACCTCCTCTTGCCGACCATCGCGTAAGGGTTTAGGACTACGAAAGGGGCCAGCGTATGTTCGTGGAAGAGGTTCCTAGCTTACGAATTGGAGCTAGAATGTAGAATAAGAAGCGAGCAAGCTACAATATTGACAACGAGTGCTTAAGTAATAGTGAAGACGCTAGACGGCGGTCTTTTGGGTTAACGTATTATCGTCCGGAAAGGGGCTGTCTACGGGAGTCATCATGCAGTCTCATCCTTACGCTCCATCTTATATATGCTGACAGAGTCTCGTCACAACGGCAGTCGGATATGAATCAAGACTACGTACATTTGATTCGTATTGACTCCTAATTCCAGAACTACGCTGATATCGACGCTGTTCAATATGCAAACCATACATACACATACCTGATTTTTTATTTTTTTTTGGTCAATGACCTATGGCCATGTAGATGTTGTCATAAACCGTGGCAAGCCAACCTTCGGCGGGTCCGGCTCTTGCTACGATCCCCAGACCCCCAGCAGCCCAGAGAGCCGCGAGTCCAACGGTGACCGCTTGGATGCCCCACCAAGCACGCCGCCGCCTCTTTCGTAGCTGCTTATCGACGGTTATCTTCTTCCAGTTGGCAGGTGGTGCGAGGTTCAGCCACTTAGCCCAACCCCAAACCATATGGCCTACTCCGATGGACAACAGTAGCGAATACGCTATCCAGGGCGGCAGCGGATGCCGAGCGAAACCATGTGATACGAATTGCAATCCAATATTGGAACTATCACCATCCACGACCAGGGGTAAGATACGATTCATGCCGACGTGCGAGGCGAGAAGTCCGACGAAAATATACCCAGAAACGGAGATGTAATTCAAGGGTGGCCATATCTGGATGCTTCGTTTCGGGTTGGGTGACTTAGAGTGGTGTAGAGCCCACATACCCGGGGTCTCACCACCGTACCGCTGTAGGTTCTGACGCCGACGCAATAAACGTAGAGCAATTCCTGATGCGACGTGGGCAACAACCGGGAGAGCGACTAGCAAAGGTTCGGTAAAAGGTGTCTGATAGAGCTCACGAGCCATGAGAAGGAAAGGTTCGGAGTAGGGAACGGAACGGTAAACCAAGGGAATCACAGCGGTATTGGCGACATGGAGGCCAGCGAAGAAGGAGAATGTATAAGATGAATAACGTTGAATCCGGGATACTGAAGTGGAGCGTTTGTTGTTAGTAAAAGGTGCGATCCTATTGGCTCACCGACTTGTTGGTTCGACGATCCGAGCGAGAGAAGAGAGAGAAGGGAAAAGAGAGGAAGAAATATAATGAAAACCGTACAATAAAATATCGGGCCACGGCCGCTACCGCTAAGACCTAAGGTAGTAGAAGTCGAACCGGTCGGTGTACGTTTTGTACTATAACCTGAAGATTCCAGAGCCTCTTCCGGCAGAGGTGGTAGATCTTTTTCGTAGAGGGACGCATTATCTATAGGTGAAGGATCCAGCTGTAACAGAGACATTAACGTCTCTTGAGAGGCTTTTGGATTCAAGGTACGATGATCAGACGCCATGAGTAGTTGATTTTCATTTCATTAGGTGCTAATTCCAAATATAAAATCCCAAGTCCCAAATCCCAAATAGAAGAAGTCGGTATAGTCGAAAATGAATAAGTCGGAATCGAAGTCGAGGTGGTAAAAAAAAAATATTTTAGAATTTTGGGCCGTCATTTTTCTCGGGCTCAGCTACCTGATGTACCTAACCTAATGCACCTATCTGATGCGTTCTAGGTGCATTGGCGGGGTCGTTAGCGACGTTACGAGGTACATTACGTACTGCAAGAGTGCCCCGCGATCCATCTGATACACACCTGTATTTCCGCTTTAGGGAGATGGAAACTCTGAGCTGCTGAAAGCTTTGAACATTGATAAGCTTTCCGAATTCCTAGGTTAGAACTCTCCATCTGCACCATCTAAACCTCATTCCCTCTTTAGTTATACTCTTTTCCTTTTCACCTTGTCTATATACGTACCCACCCAAGGTAGGTAAATATAATACGCGCTACGATGCCACCTGTAAGTACGATACATTCATATTCAACATCGCCGATCGTAACCAATTAACTCGAAGCTCGGTATAGCGACACCAGACTCTCCCGCCAGCCCAGACCTCCTCGGCGCGCGCCGCCCTACAATCCTTCTATTGCGAATTATGTTCCAAAGGTTATTCGCGTATGAACGATTACGAAGCCCACCTAGGGAGCTACGACCATAGCCATCGTCAGCGCATGAAGGATATGAAGCAAATGGTTAAAGATCCAACTGCAGGGGCACGCGCAAGAAAAGCTGAAGCCAAAGCAGATGGCCTCATCAGTATCAAGCTCAGCGGCGACTCCAACCAAACAGGAGCTAGCGCGGCCGGCGGTGGCGGAGGGGGGTTTAAAAAGGGTGGCTTTAAAAAGTCTGGGTTCAAGAGCGCGTTTACACCTATCGGTGGCACGACAGATGACGGGAATAAGACAAAAGAACAAGATATGGATGCGAACCCAAATAAAGACGAAAAACTCGAACCGACAGATTTGAATGCTGAAAGCGATACAGACGACGAGGGATACGAAGTATACAACCCGCGACTCCCTACGGATTGACGCGATGTGAGGCTAATTAATACACGAAATAATGTATGGCATCACCGTCATCGTATACGGCAACGGAGGATTACTGTAAATTCGTAGGCCTCTACGGAGTCAGGTTAGGAACCTAGGTACGCAAAATTGGCAACAGTGGCATGCCGTATCGTGACAAGCAGCCATTATACTTGTCCACGACACGGGTAGTTTCAGACACATCAACGCGAACTACAAAGTTAGGCCTCCTCGTCATAACCTATATTACAGGTATTTTGCGATTAACTCGTAAAGCTACCTAACCTAGGTATATGTAGCATACATAATATTAGAACGCAGAATTAAATAGTAAACTGTCAGTTGCTTCAAACCAAACCGGACTCCATTTCGTCCTGCCCCATAGAAGCTAGAATAAGGTCTCGCAATTCTTCGTCGCCTCACTCCTCCAGGGAGAGATGGTAATGAAAACACGAAGTCTCGAAAAGAGAAAGGGTTCCAAAAATTCCCAACCCGGCCGAAGCCAAGATGGAGTGGTCAGTAAATAGTTTTCAACTAGCAAAAACACGCACTCGGATTGCTCCTCACTGTGACGCGTAAAGCCCGTGCACTAAGATGGGGAAGAAAAGAGAAGGAAAAGTTCAAAAGCAGCAGGAGGAAAGAAATTCTTAAATACTACAAAAGCGGTGTACGAAATCAGCCAGTCAGAAATTCTGCCGTATTGGATCCACTTTATTTCGTTCTTTTTCTTATTATTCCCTTTTTATTTCTTTCATTATGCCACATAATTAACACGCATCCGTCAAATATTCTTTTATTCACTTTAATTGACACTGATACTCAAATCTTTGTACCTTTGTATTTTTCCCAATTTAGTTGTTTGATCAACCCAATCAGAGAAAACATGAATCTTTTTTTTTTTCGATTTAGTACCTAGGTATATAGGTGGACGTAGGTACCAAAAATATCCAGACGGGACAAAAGACATCAGGATCCCTGTTCTTGGGCTGTAAAATTGTACTTCTTCCTCGCCTGCTTCTCGATGAATGAAGGCCAGATATTATACAAATAATGTGCGATCCTATATGGAAACCATGGCACAATTACGTTACCTCTCACTTGCCCATCCACGGCATCGACGCATCTCCTAGCCACATAGTCTACTTTAAGGCCGTGCTCGTTCGAGCCCGCATCGCGAGTTGCCGGGTCTGCGTCAACGGCCGACGCCCGAAAGTTACCTTGGATAGTCGCCGGTAGCATCAGGGCAAAATTAACCGCGGGATGCTCGATGGCAAGTGATTGAAATAGAAGCAGCGACGAGGCTTTCGTGGCCGCATAGAGCGCTCTCGTTGGTGCTGGAATTATCGCGGCGACTGACGAAACTAATAGAATCGATGGGGAGGTCGAGGTACGTGTTATCAAGGGGATGAATGTTAACGCCGAGACAAGAGGACCGTAAACGTTTCCCTGGGTCGCTCGGGTAGCAACATCCAAAGCGTTCTGTATGCCAGTATCATTTGCATCGTCTTCCTCTCCCGGTTTTACGCCAGCCAGGCCCATGATGGGCTGTACAGCAGAAACCCCAGCGCAAATATAAAGGGAATCTAGACCATCCCATTCTGCAATTACTCTTTCCCTCAGCCGAACCATATCTTGAACGTTGCTGAAGTCCGCGACGACCCAGAAGCACTTCTCTCCGCATTCTTGGGCCAGTTTTGATAGTTGTTCCTCGCGTCGTGCGACAAGGCACACGCGAGCACCGCGAGCCGCGTAACGCTTCGCTATAGCACACCCAAGTCCGCTCGATGCCCCTATGACCATAACACGTTCCTTGGTCGGACAAATTTTACTTTGTCTACTGTGAGCATTATTCCGTGCGACGTGCCAGATGAGTGACACAGTAGTAGCTAAAAGAGCCAACGTTGTTCCCGTCGAAGGAGCATACTCGAACCGTGATAGCCAGCCCGGTGTACTTGACATATTTACGTGCTCCAGAGGGGATCGAATAACGAAAGTCGGTTCAGAACAGGTTGCTGTAACCTTGGTGCAATACCGTTTAATGTGAATACTTAGGTCCTCCGGTGTCCCGTAACGTAATGGATAATATAATTCTTCGATCCGTGAGCTTCAAGCGATGGCAATTTCATCCCCGATATTCAAGAATGTAATTCTTGAGATGATGTTAGCCAACCAAACCTGGTACCTGATGTCTCAAGAACGCCAACGTTCATAGGGTATTCATAGGGTGAAGGGGTAAATACAAACGCAACAAGGGTTTTCAGCTAAGAATCGGCCCGGATCAGATGGGCGGGGTCCTTGACAGCTGTCTTCCCGTCTTCTCGTCTTCCTTACGCTATTACGGTTAGACAACTCCGAGATTCACGATATACCCAAGCTCTCCAATTTATTGCTCGCATCTGCAAAGCGCGCTATGAATGTGCAGATATATTTATACTCTATTGCCGAGTTCACTACGCTATAATCTCTACCAGACTCTGGACGCCACCGCCTGTGCCAACCCTAAGAGCAAGGAAATCAGCTCAGGGGGCTAGGAAAATACTAATCTAGGTTAGTCCTTTCACTTTCCAACTTCCATGCCTTCAGTTTGGTCCCCGTCTTCAAACACGATTTATACCATATAAAATACCAATTATGTCTTAGCACTTCTTGTTGCATGGGATATTGTCATTTCTACTACCTATACCACCTTAATCTCTAGCTGTCTTCTTATTTATAAGGGACATATACATCTATAATGTGTGCCCGGACAGTTCTATTTCTCAATAAAATAGATAAAACTAATATTATAGGTATCCTTACTCTTCCTGCTGGGCGCCTGCCTTCTCGTCAATAGCAAGACGGCGGACGCATTTATATCCCCTAAACTTTCGAGCAGGCAACTTCTCTTCAAACTATGAAGACCGTAGTTAGTCAAGTGTACAAGGTCCTCGAAAACTTGTATATTTTACTTACCATTTCATCAATCTCTTCTAATGTTCGGCCTTTAATACCTCGCAATTAGCGCTTTGTTCGTGGATGAATTGGAGTTTGATTTACCTTGAACTTCAGGTAGGAAGAAGTATACCCATATTCCGGCGACGACTGAGCTAGGGAACCAGATATAACCGTATCGAGGGCCCCAATTGAGGGAGTCGGGATTGATAAAGTCTAATGAAGTTGACATTAGCTTTCCGAACTTCTAGGCCGGTTTGAATGTCTATGGAGAAACTTACAAGGAGCTGTGAAAGTTGTGAGCCAGGCCGCAAAGAACGCCACCGCCGCCGCCAACCCAAACGTATAACTACGTAGGCGCTGTGACGGAAGCTCACCGCCGCTCAACCAGGCATAGGTAGCAACCATTCCCTACAATATGGGCGTTAGAGTCGACCTTTATAACAGATGTACCTTGGGTCTTACATTATAACTCATCATGTAAAGGCACGACAAGGCTACGAGTACTTCGCCAGTCGCCTTTGCGCCGGGGTTTTTGTCATATACTACTGCGACGATTAATTGTAGTATGCCACAAATGCCAAGACCTCCCATCAGAAGCACACGGCGCCGTCCATACCGCACCACTATCAAGGAGTTAAGAACAATGGCAAATAGGCCAATCGCACTAAGTACGCAACCCATAGCGAAAGGGTTTGCCACTCTAGCCATGGTAAAGAAATACGCCTTATACGCTAGGTAGAACTGTGAGAAGCTTTTTCGAGACGGATGGACGGGTAACTTTACATATGATAAACATAGAACCCGTAGCAGCCTGTAGGGTTACTCCACAGACGGCTAGAATCGTTCGTCTCCTATCTATAGGGTTCTTAAACATATCCAGAACGCCAACTTGGCTGCCCATCTCTCGCTCCTTTTCAATGGCTGCCTTTATTTCCGCGACTTCGATATCGACTTGCGCACCTGTTGGTCTTAACCACTTGAGAGATTTGTGTCCATCTTCGATCCGATCTTGCAAGATTAGCCAGCGGGGAGATTCGGGTATAAAGAACAGGCCGACCGTCAAAAACAGAGGGACGATATAAATAAGTCCCAGAGGAATCAGGTATGCTGATCGGTCTGGCCGTGCCGCTGTTGCCCAATCCACGATCGTGCCGATTAGTGTACCCTGATAGGCTTCGTTAGGACCCAGCAATAATCTTGTGGCATGTTTAGCTTACGAAAGAGGTACAAAACTGAAATGCGGTTAGAAAGAGCCCACGATATTTGGCTGGACTGCTCTCCTGGATGAATAGCTGAGAGAACGTCATAAAGTAACCGTTTGCCAGCCCGTTCAGTAACCGCCCGATGTAAAGGGCATTGATATTAGCTGTAGTCATCATTATAATATTAGAGATAGTGCAACCGAGACAGGCCATCCACAGACAGCTCTTTCGGCCAAACTTAGCAGCCACCAGGCCAGCGGTTGCAGAGCTGACGAACGCGCCGAGGGTCATAAGCGAGGTGATTAGCTGTTGCCGCACTGTCGATATATTCCAACCGATAGCCGTATTCGGGGCTGGATGGCCATAGATCTGTTCAGACACTGTTAAACTTATAGCTCCCGAGTATATATCTAACGTCTAGATTGTCGAACCTTGAGGAAACCTGGCATTGCTTGCAAGCCTCCTATCAACCCGAAATCAATACCATATTGGAACGGTGACAAGACCATGAGACCGCATGCCACAAAGCACCGCCAATGGGCGCGTATAGTATCTTCGTCCTTAACTGCCATTTTTACCTCTTCGGCGTTTCCGTATCGTGTAGGCTAAAACACGGTAAGCACTCGTAATTCTTGTGCAAGAACCACAGCGTCCAGTACGCCAGGCGAGGTGTAGTATTTACGTGTTCCTGAGGATAGCAACCCTGCAAGTGCCGAAGGACCTGTGGAATCCCCAAGGATGCCAAGAAGCACTCATCTCGTTAGCCAACCCATTACCCCATTACCCCAGGTTTGGAGACGGCTGGGGAGAACCGGCAATATGAACAACTTAAGGAGATTCTCCACATTCTTTGCATCCTAAAATAGAGCACAACCTGGTAATCTAGGACCATTCAGGCTATTGTAGCACTCGATATCGCTAGAGAACGCAACTCAACCCTACGCATGGCCGAATCCTATTAAGGGTAGTAGGACTACTACCCTGCGGGATCCTTATTGCCGCCAGGGTCTGGACGTAATGACTATAAGAGGGTCAACCCAATTCTAAAGCCTAACCATACTTCGTCGCTTATTGAAAGAGCTGAAATCTAGACTATAAATCCTACCTAAGTAAAGATGTGTTTCTTGAACATTTTAAGATTACTGGAGTCCAGGGGAGTAAGGTAAATCGAAGCTCTTAAAGCCTGGTGATTATTCTACATCGAATATTGGATTAATTCCAGTATAGAAGCATTGCATTCACGTATACAGCTCGACGACAGTATAAAAGTATTTAAATGGGCGAGCTATCAAAAGCTTACAGAGAATAAGTTCGGCAATGGCCCTTCTATTAATTAGGCCATCATAGAAAGCCGTATATCAAGGGTTGTCAAGGAGGGATTATTTTGTCGGGTTTCCAGACGCTTATAATCTTTTGGATAGAGCTTCTCGCCCATATCGTCTATTATCTACTCAATCTTAGGCGGCAAACGTACGGAAGCTTTTAGCTTGAGTTATAGAAGGCTACTTTTCATCGTGGTTGCTTTAGCTATGTTCGTACATTCCTATCAGCTGCCCATCCTTAGGTATATCTTATCTGATCTGATTTCGCCAAGAGTGACGGCGTAGCCATACTTGGTATTCAAAGGGTCAGCCTTTAAGGTGGTCTGCTTTGGGAAGATCCCGTATACTAGTTATGTCTCACTATGAAGATAACTCAGGATAATAAAATAGAGGAAGAATGCTAAGAGATCCGCGACGAAATTCATTAGATACATCTCTTGTTGCCTTCTATCTACTCTGGTCGCATGCGTTACCAGAGTATGGACGAAACCCCTGGATTACATTGAGTCAGTGATATTAACTGTCGGCATTTCCAAATAATTCTTTGAATACAGTGATATTAACTGTCGGCATTTCCAAATAATTCTTTGAATAGAGACGCCTGCTAGATAAGTGCCTACGGAATAGTTGGATGAAAAGTGGACGTCCGATTACAAAACTCTACCTCGCTGCTATGCTAATAAATAAGGTGTGATATTTGGAAAAGGGGTAATGCAGCCCCAGCTGGCAGCAGCTGGGGCCATCTGCTAGTAGGTTAGAGCAATCAGATCTCTTAAGTTTAGACTTACATTTTGATTTTGATTGAGACTTTTTTTCCCGCTCAATTTTCTACCTACCAAGGTATTTATCAAATCATTTGGCTACCTACATTTCTCGTAGTATCGAGTCTAACAGCAACAGAAATTAACTGGTAACTTGCACATAGTTTAAAATTGCTGCTCCCGTAGCTTGTTAAAAAAGGTTCTAATGCTACATTTGTTCAACCAAACGCAATGCCCTCATCAACTATGTCCGATTTGTTGACAGTAATCATTACTACATCGCCAACGCCATCTGCGCCTTCTACAGAACTCATATCAGCCATACTATCGTCCTTTCGAAACCATTGCAGAGAATTGCTATCCTGTCGAGTGATCATAGTTTTTGATACCTATGACCGTATTGCGTCTCATTCAAGGTTGAAAAAAGGACAAGTTACTCCCGAAGGTGCCAGAACCTTTGATCTATATATGCAAAACGTCAAGGAGTTAATCCTTGGGGAATTCATCCAACATGACAACGGGCGAATTCTAACCCATAAAGGAGGTGAAGCCGAGTTTGGTTATAGCGCCGTTGAGGCAAATTCTGTCTCTTTCTCAATAACCCAGACGGTCGACGTGCGGGTTACGTTTATAACACCCTCGAAACGATTAGGATTTGGATTGGCCGTACGATCTGCCTTGAGGCTGACCGAGACGCCGTTTGTCTGGGTGCAACAGCATGACTGGCCACTAGTCTCAGATGTTCCATTAGAGCCGCTACTTGATGTTATGCAAACAACCGGAAATGATAAGAGCGCACCAGTCAAGTATATTTGTCTTCCATCCATACGTCTTCTTTCGTATGCGGACTCCGCTCATGTCGCACGATTTCCTGCACTAAAAGCCCTTACTTCGTCCCTCAAGCGTGATTTTAGAACAAAGTCTGGAGAAAGCATCCCCTTAACCCCAATGTTCTTCTGGCACGACAAGCCGCATCTAGTATCTACTTCGCATTACTTGTCTCGTATCTTTCCAACAAGGCTTTCCATTCCCCGAGGCGCATTCATCGAGGACACCGTCGGACAGCGGGCGAGAAACCAGATGAAAGAAGGCGACTGGGTTAAATGGGCTACTTGGCTTTTCTACCCCGAGAACGGGCAAAAGTTATGTTTACGACACCTTCAAGGACGCACTTGGGAAGGCTCAGAAAAGGAGTTAGAGAAGAAGGCATTATGGAGGGACCGGAACACAAGATCGAGCATCGATCTGGTAACTTGATAGAGCTTTGTGCCCTCGATATTTCAACTGCTCTATTCGTTCTTAGAACCTCAGACTCCCAATTGAGTTTCGGATGGATATTAGCAGAGACATAGAAGGTAATTCTGCTACAGAACTGGGTAGACGCGAAACCGATAATTATATTTAACGCGAGACTAACCGTTTCTCATAATTTCATCCACTTTCTGGAGCCGTGGTTCGCTACATCACTCCTCGCACTTGCGTGTGCGCGTTCAATCGATGGCCGGAAAGGGTCGACCTGACTTAGAACGTACGAATCTTGGTAGTATGCTTCCTTGTTATTCCTTAATCCCCTCCTGTCTCCACCCCCCAAATCCGTCTCGCTGCCTGTTCTGCTATGCGTGGTACCATGTGTCAAACGATCTTCGTCATCTTCCATATACCGCGTCTCTCTTGTAATGTTTACTTCCTGCGTCACAAAGATTTTACCCCAGTCCAGATTTCTGAGTACCGGCCAGAAGATGGGGACACTCGCACAGACGCTCGCGGCGTCAACCTCCAAGACAGCTAGGATAATGCTAATAGGGCCATACCATGTCGGATCTCTTGTTGGGTAAGTCGCTACTCTATGCGCGACAAGGGTCACCAGTCGCCAGATCGCAAAGACAAGCACACTAGGAAAATGAGTTAGCAGTCCTACCGTTCGAATTATCGTACGGAATGAAGAACTTACAAGATGCCCATGGAAAGCAACGCGGCTAATCGCACGCGGGCATTTGTTGTAGTACCATTTTTGAAAAACAGTGGCAAAGGTATTAGGAGAACCATAACATCGAGGACCATATTGACAGCGGCGTGGCTTTCGAACGTAGCAGCGAACGGTTTCGCGTATTGTGAACCGTATCCATAACAAGTTGGGCCGCCCCCCTTGATCCAAAAGTCGTCAACGGGTACGCACGGAACCCAAGCCAAAAAGGAATATGCGAATCCCCAGAGCGCTGTTACGACGACCAGCGTGATAAGCAGCCGGCGAATGAATATCGCTTGATCAAAAACCCGCAAGTATTGTAGTAGGAGGGCCTCTTTGATCAATGCCGTCGAAGTAACGTACGCTGCGTTAGCAACGTAAAAGGTTTTTAGGAAACCCTTGGACTGCCAGGGTTCAAGCTGCAAGAAATGTTTGCCAAGTCCGTACTTGACTGCAAAGCATATCGCTATTGATCCGGCGGTGATCGTAAGCTTCCAAACAGCATCTTGTTAACTAGTTCTCATTTACCAGGTGCGCGACGAGCGGTGCTTACAAGGTAAAGCCCTACGCATAAATCATCCCAACCAGGGGCGTGGACAACTCTGAATCGTACATATAATCGAAGGGAAACACATATCCACGAGAATATCTATAATATTGAATGAGCATTCTTTCGACCCAAGATTATCTGGCGCGAAGTTGAATCGATAGAGGCAACGTGGGAATGGTGGATGAACATACCATACATGATATGACGATTCCCCAGATCGTTTCCGGCTTGTTAGATATCGGTTCCGATTCATTCCAGTTATCAGTTGAGTAGCGGAACTCCGACATGGTCTACTCCACGATGACCCGCACTAGGAAGGCAGACAGCCGTGAAGTCTCTGTGGGCCGGGGCCTCACGCCGAGCATGGGAAGCAAAAGTGGAAGTAGTACTCGAAATAAAAATAGCTCAAGCGAGAAGGCAGCATCGAATTAGGATCAAGTAGAAAACGTCCTTGAGAAGTTCATATGCGAAAGGATAATGATAATGACTGAGGTAGATGAGAAGTGAACGAGTGAAAGAGAATACAGGATACTATAATCCTAGAACTTCGCTAACCTTAGACGATAGGTAAAGACGGACGAAGAGAATTCAAGTTAGGAGAAACTTGAATATTTGGTCTTATTTTTTACGAGGTGCATGTTGTATAAAGTGACAGGACGTGAGACAAGACGTAGGATCCACGCTATCCGACCAAATCCTTCGACAATAATTATTCCAGATTGGGAATATTCCCAGGTTCTTTACCACGTCAGACATGCTTACATACCTCGTCGTAGTAGTATTATTATTATTATTAAAAAGACGATATGATATTTAGTTCTAAATCATCCCTGATAACCCCTGATCGATTCAATCGCATCTCCCACATCTCCCACATCTCCCACATCTCCTATATCTCCTACATCTCCTACACGCCGATTTACACAGTTTTCTAGGAGATAACGGGTCCATACCTGAGGTAAGATGAATCACCCTTTCCTGGCTAATCCAGTCCCGAAGCTTGATAGACCCCTGTTTATGCGGCCCAGTTAACTATAACGGGTATTGCTGCCTGCGCGTTTGATGGTTCAGGGTTACATCGGTCTGGCTTCTCGAACACGAGTAGATGGTGTTTAAGTGGGCATGTGGATAAAGTAAACGCGACCAGACCGTCTTCGTCTCAGCTATCAAGGAAGTACGGATCAGTACACTTCTAATATATTGTCTAAAAATCTTCTTCTTAGTTTTTTTTTCTTCCCTTTTCTATCTACTGGTTTAGCGGCCCGAGAACTGGCAAAGGAAAATAAGGCAATGGCTTTGTAGATTAGTAGGGTCCTTTAATATGATGTCTGTTTTTATAAGAAATGGAAATGGAGGGCTACGAAAAGCGGGAAAAGCCACGCTTAGAAAAACTTGGATTAATCCCTGCTTCACGAATCTATCTACCTTGGATACACTACAACTACCTACATGCCTTCTAATATAACAAGAGTACCTTGGGTAATTGGTATTTATCTTGCATGAAAACGCAAGGCGTGTAGTCCTAAGTTGCCATATATACCTACTTATTATGTGCCCAGGTAGTTAACGTATACGCCACTCGGAATCTTCTCCCTGAGCCCTGAGACGCTTATCCAGTGCCGGTCAGATCCTACGGCATTGATGAATACCTAGCTCTCTGGTTAGGAAGTAGCTGGATGGCGCCATGCGCGATACCCTTGCCCTGTGATCAGGGATCTAGCGACCTAATAATGAGCAATGAGATCGAATACTTATTGTATTACATATTCATTATTCGGAAGCGGCTGGCGATCCGCGCGATACGTACAGTACCTATTCGCGATGGACCGATCCGTACGATCCGCGCTATTCCCACCAACTTAATCTATGTATCGAATGCAATCCCCGGTCAAGGATGGCCCCAATACATCCAAGCACCCTATATATAGGTAGGTAAATATTGAATAAACTCATTTTTCGTCGTCCAGTTTCGATAATCATTGGGAAAAGAAAACTTGATTTTATATTACCGTTCGTGAAAGCCCGTCTTCTATAGACCGAGTGCCCAAATACCTCCCAGTGCATTACGCCGAAAATATAAGCCAACTTATTTGCTGATTTCTACTCAAGCCACATATATACTTCATATACCAAGTTATAAACAGGTAACTACCCTAATCTTAGGTAGGTAACCATAGTCAATAACAACAACCAAGTATCACCTAACAGATGCCAGCAAAGTTCATAGTATGCCAGTGCTACCAGGTAGTTATCTAGGTTAATTCCTCTCACTCTATAATCTGATTCGAGATGCCCAGCACACTCTTCCGCTAATTCATTGAGGGGTCGGTAAGCATCTACTAGAAGAATCCAATAGGTGGGATAACTAGGTACTCTTCAATATCGACGCTTAAGGGCTGCCGTAATGCCCTCGCCTTACGTACACCTTAATCCCCTAGGTAATAGCTACCTGGGTAGATACATAAAAGGGCATGCATTTATTAGAGACCATCTTCAGCTGTCACAATCCATCGAAGACTTCGAATGAAACCAGCCTCTCTAGACTTTGCTGATAATGAAATCCACCGCATCGGGGGCGAGATCGTGGTACTCGTGATGAGCGTCGGTTACAATTAATGTGCCCTCGCAAACCTTGTCGCCGTCATGACAGAGAATCAAGGTCTTGCTAGCGTCGAAATTGGGAATTTCCCCTCCGTCCTACAGGAACGAATGTTAGATTACATCTGCCTTAAACCAAGTGGAGGGCATGGGAAGATATTGGGAATTGGTTCTTTAGTTAATTTGCTCAGGTAGCCCTGGTTCTTGAAATAGTGCGGAAGGCCTTGACGTGTTTCTCACCTGCGCTTTCTGAGTGTCGCCGTATGTGACCGCCGCGTAGATTTGATTCCTAACGGATGCCGACGCGGACTCGATCGACCGGTGAACAAGTGCAGCCCCTTGGCTATAACCCGAAACCACAAGTTTCGACGATGGACACTGCGTCGCCGCTTGCGTTATCAGTGCTCGCATATTATCTGCATCTTCGGGGTCGCAACCCCCTGTTCTTAGATTGTCTATTAACAGCGCTGGATAGTCGACTCCCTGGGCCGCTACGATGTTTGCACCTAATGCGGCTTTGAGTTGGTCTACGGTTTGCGGACCCGGGTCATCCCCCTATTACGAGGTGCCGCACGGTTAACTGATATGTCTATTGACTGCCCCGGGATAGCCGACTTACCATGTTACCGTCCTGAGTGCTGCCACGAGCAAAGATAAATATGACGTCCCGACAACCCCCCTCAAGAAATTCATTTTCCGTCGTTCCGGCCGATTGCCGCTTCAGCGTCCTCGCCCGGACTACGGACTGGCGAGCCTTCAACTTTTCGATGGTACCTTCGGAGTAGTCTAATACTAATGGACTTGCAGCCGAAGAAGCTACCAACGTGGTAAGGAGGAGAGAAAGCGAAAGCCTCATTGTTAAGGCAGTTTTAAAGTTGAAGTTACAACTTGGCCTGTCCCGCTTGTAAGAGCACCACACGATGATTGCCAGAGACACATTTCTTAGAGACTGTTATGACTACCTAGGTAGGCAAAGCCTTTTTATATACAATTCGGTTGGCCAGAGTAGGTAGCCTTACCGAGCAATAGCATGCCAATACGGGCTCGAAATTTATTGAGCGACCTTCCTAGAAAGATGTATTGCCCCGGAGGGACACCGTGGAGTAGGTGGTTTGAAAAGACCCTATTCGATGAACACGTGCGTTGCCTATAGGGTCAATAATAAGGTTTTCGGCCGGAAATATGACTATCCTCAACGGAGAAGGTAGTAATGAAATATCCCTACGAGCGAGCTTACCCTGGGGTAGGCGAATCTGAAAGGGGCCGAGCTGGGGTGAGCATGCGGGGATACGGCACCAGCTGAGCTAACCTCTGCTTATATCCTGCATGGAGAGTAATGGTCAAGGCATAGAGAATAGTAGAGCGTGTTGAAGCCTTCGACGACTTTCATAAATGACCTAATGATTATATAGGTATACTTCGTATCTTATAGGAAATCTGCAATATCTTAACTAGGTACCTACCTACCTGGGGAGACTCTTAACCTAGAAGCTGGCGCGAATGATCAGCAAAGTGATGGGATAGTGATAATCTCCTACACCTTCGTCACATACTAAATCTCTTGGGGAATGCAACCCTACCATCCGCCATGAAAGAAATACGACAAATACAGTTAAGGTGCCGGGGAATAGAGACTTTTATAAGACTTAAACCATAGGACCGTGATATAAGTCGAAGGCAAGCAGGGTTAGAGATCTTGACTAGAATATGGATCGCTATACCTCCCGTAAGAGCGTGTGTTTTTCCTTCGGATACAAATTTAAGCGTACCTAGGCAGCTATAGAAGACATTTAGTAGTGACAATATCAATAAACTGTTAATACCTGTTTAACTTCTCCTAAGTGCTAGATATTTCTGGCTCTATTTATGTACATGATTAGACTCTTGCCCCTGGGGCTTTACAACTCTTATTCTTAATTTTGGGAGAAGTATTAATGTTGAGACTTTATGGGGTGATAAACTACCTAACTTAGGAACGAAGAGCATATTTGATCGTAGTATAAAACTACCTGTATTATGGGACCATCTGGGATTTCTTGTTGCGATGTCTCCGGCTTGGTTGCTGAGCAGGAGGGGATGTGTCTTCTCCATCCGTATCTCCAATATCCTCACTGTCATTTCCAACTTTGACCACGTCGCTGGATAAATCACTATCCCGATCCCCACCTCTCAGATCAGTGTTCGGATCTGTTGATCTTAGAACGTCCCGAATGATCTTCTTACCCTCGTCCATTTCTCCATTTAATGCCCCACAAGACATGCATTTCCACCTGCCCAACTCCGACAAGGACTGCGTTCCCGGAGGAGCTTGCCCGTTTACAAGCCGACAATTCTGGCATATTAATACGATGCGATTTTTAGGCGCCATCTCATCCTCGCCGAGCATAAGATCCATAATACGGTCGTACCAGTGGTGTGAACCCGTATGAACATCGTACTGAGAATACGAGCGTGGGAGTGGACCGGCGTTAGGTGCGAACTCTTCTGTAGGTAGCTGGCTTGGTGGAAGTACGTGGTGATTAGGCATGCGAGAAGAACCTGGACGAGATTCCGAGGCTCCTGAAATAGCAAGGTTCGGCGTTCTTTGGATGTTGGCAGTTGGGGGAGGGGGTATGTTAATCCTCGAGCTAGAAGCGTCGGAACCCGTACTTTGTCGCGTCTTCTTATTGCCCTCCTTCTGCTCGCTATCGACGCCCCCACCTTCTATAGTCTGCTTCCTATGTCGACCTCGCTTCTCTCCGGAATCTCCATACTTTTCGAGTAGCTCTAGCGTAGAATCGTATTTCGTAGCATCTTTTAGCTTCTGTATTGTCTTTGCACGCTCGGTCTGGTAGTCTTTTAATCGAGACTCTAGGGTGTCGATACGAAAGATGAAGTACGCATTGGTAAGGGTCCTAACAAGATAGATACTAATTTGGCCGATGTATGGTGAGTAAAATTATTTATATCACAAAAACGACAGTCGTGGCGGCAACATACAACACGGGTCCGCCAGCCATTCCAGTCCATTCCCACGGGCCTAGATTCTGCCATCCCACCACCAAGGTCAAGACGACAGCGTAGACGAGGTAAGCGAAGGCGAGATATAGAGTCCAAAGAACCTTGATGCGACGGGCACGGGATCGCGCTCGGTCGAGTTGGGTTTGGGTGGTCGTGATCTTATTGGAAAGGGTCGAGAGAGTTTTCTCAAAAGAGGATGGGGAAGAGGTATCGCCCTATTCGTAAGAATATACACAGTCAGTACCTACTCCTCCGTTGGCCCATTTGTGTTATTAGGGGGGATAGATGTTATAGGTAAATAGGTATGCAAGGGTAGGATGAATAGATGGTTGGGTTGGAGCGCCGTTCTCTCTTCTTCCTTCACTAACCTTCCAAGGCCAGAAAGACACCATGACTTGAAAAATAAAAGACGGGGTTTACCGTCGAGAGACCATGGCGTCCGGGCCGGTCGTGTAAGAGTAAAGAAGTATATCTAAAGCAAGGAACAAAGAAAATAAAGGATATATGAAGATATATGGAATAAATGAAATATAAGGCGACGGCCGGAGTTTCGTGGCCAAGACTTTAAGGTAGGTAGATAGGTAAGTAGGTAGGTAGGTACCTATGGAGACAGATCCATTTAGGCAATGAAAGAATGTGTGTTGAGACCTGATGACAGATGTGACGACATTACAGGTGAACCACGAAGCAATTGGGGAAAACGACAGGATAAATTATTGGCAGCCCTGGTTGCGCATGTAGGTACCTACCACCTTTCCATCTATTCGAATGTACCTCCTACGTAAATACACTATAAATCACACTAAGGTTTCGTATGTAGACGTCCGTCCGCATGTGGTGTATGTGTCTTTACTGCATGGCCTCTCCACGGGACGAACCCACATGCACTTATGTAGGTACCTAGCCCTGACCATGTACCTAATAAAGTACATAGCCTTACATATATATCTGGGATGCTTACGCACATGCAACTAGGTACAAGACTCGAATGTAGGGCACTGTTATAAATACCTACCGAATAGATAAATGTAGACATATTTGATAAAATACCAGAATTCTATCGAGATAACAATATAAAGTTATCCTCATGTTAGATACCTACCTATATACGTCTATGAGTGCTTAGCCAGGCTGCGGGTCACATAGGTAGGTAGCTTTAGTAAAATGTGTAGTTACATCTATTGCAAATAGATTTATTTATTACATAACTACATAGGTACCAGGTATGTAGATAGGTCAGGTACCTCATACACCTACTAGCGTGGTTAAAATACCTAACCTTGTACACTACAATACGGTGCTGAGCCTCGTTCAGTGTTCTGAGTTGGACTAACTAATGCTTAATTGCAGTTTCAGAAACGGAGAGGAAACGTCTTTATCTTTTCTTCATCATCTTCTCCTTTCGCGTAATCCTAGTCAATACGACTACCTTGTGCTCTATTCCAAATTGTTCTTTAGAAAATCAACGAAAAATACCAAAACCGCGCATGGCTACGATTACGTGTTATACCCAATTGTCGCATCTATCGCCGGCGCCTTAGAAAAATCCTAAGCGCTTCATCAAGCTACCATGTTTTCCGTACGTCTGCTTCTCTCGTGCGAAGGTCCGACGCGATCTAGCTAATAATTATTTAACGTATCTAGAGAATAAAAGGTGCTATCGACCGTAGCATTGCCGAAGAGCAAGCTCGTCAGAAAGCACTCGCCGAGCAGAGATCCACTGCCCGTTCCCCTTCTGCTTCTGGCCAACGCCCGCGCTCGGTTTCAAGAACGAATAGTACCAACTCTGCCGCCAGGAGGAAAATTAAAAGGCCGAGCCAAGATCATTCAAACGGTGACGGTGCTTCTAATCCCGACCCCGCTGTCTTTGAAGCCGCCTTTGCACTTGACGATGATGAAGCGGATTCTGCACCTAACCAGCTGGCGGCGGCGCAAGAAAAGGTAGCAGGGGAAGCTTCGTCCGGTAATGAAAAGGAAGACGGCGCGACCGAACGGAATGACGACACAAAAGATCAAGCTGATGCGAGAGATGACAATGCCAAAGCTAGCCAGCCTACTGCACCGACTGAACTTCCTCCTCACGTCAGGAGTAAGCTAAGGAAGCTGGAGAAACTAGAAGCTACTTATCCGGGTAGGTTATATTTATTGGACACTTTTATAATGCCAACATGGCTAATAGCGCAATCTACTAATCTTGTAGAACTATTACGATCGTATAGAATCGCACATGGACGCGCTACGTCTATTGAACCGTTCGAGCGCGCGTTGCGCGAGAATACCCCATTGACTACAATTAAAGATCCAGCAGCCCTCGTCGAGTATCTTAGCCAGTTAAACTTGAAGGGCGACATGGTTATGGAAGAGTTTAAGCGTGTCTCGGCCGAAAAGGACGACTTCAAAAAGAAGTTTGAGGAAGCGGACAAAGAATTGGTTGCACTGAGAGACGAAGTCACTAGCCTCAAAACCGCGAAGGCCAGGGGGGTGTCCATACAAGCAGATGATCAAGTGACGAGTATGTCGGAAGAGAAAACGAATGGCGAAGACGCGAAGCAATCCACGTCGCCTTCCGCAAGCAAATCACCTGTCTCATCTATCTTGGGCGTCTTTTCCCCGAAACAAAAACCCGTCGGCATTGACGAATCCAAGGATCTAAGCGAGGACATGTTTTCTTACGACGAAGAGATTCCCCAACTTCAAGCCGAGGTTTTGTCGAAATCTGAGGAGATCGCCAGACTTACATCCGAGATCGGTGTTTTAAAGGACGAATTAGCCGTGGCTAAGGAAAATAGTACTGGGTTGGTGGAAAGCCTCGAAAAAGCTACACGAGAATTAAGCGATAGTCGAGATGAAGCTGCTGCCCGGGAATCCATGCAGGCGCAACTGGATGCAAGGAACGCGGAGATCAATTCGCTCACCCAGCAGCTCGAACAGACTCGAACAGCGTTGCGAAGCTTAGAAATAAATTTTGAAGACGAGAAATCGAGAGCAACATCTACGATAAAGGAGCAGGAAGCTAAGCTCCAGACCTCGGCTACTTGGACTGCGGAATCTGATGAAGAGTTTAAAAAGCTGAAAGAAGTGAAATCCAAGCTGGAAGTTAATATCCGGGATTTAACGGGTGAGATCGACTCACTAAAAAAGGCAAAAGCAGACAGCGACGAGAAGATCGAGCAGCTAAATAAACAGATCCAATCTGCTACCAGACCTCCTTCGTCGACATCCGACTCGCTAGGAGTTCCCACTCCTCCGACCGGAGCTGGAGGACCGAAAAAGAAAAACAAGAAGAAGAAGAAAGGTGGCGCATCCGTCAATACTACGGAGAGTGCTACAAATGAGACCTCAGATCGTGTTCAGCCCTCCCACGTCAGTGACTCGGGGCTGGAGGCTCTCAAGGTAGAAGTCGAGAAGTTGAGAAATGAAATATGTGAGAAGGATACTCAAATAGAGCGTCTGTCGAAGCAGAGAAAGAATGAAGAGGACCTTAAAGAGGAGATTGAAAACATGCAGGAGAGCTTATTAAACATAGGACATGACCATGTTGAAGCTAAAGAGAGGATAAAACGCCTCGAATCCGAAAAGGTGGATCTTAAATCACAGATTTCAGAGCTGGAGAAACAAATCGCTGGCTTTAAGTCTAGCAATAATGCCAATTCTAAACTACAGGAAGACTTTGATTCCATGAAAGCTGAGCTTGATGAATTGAGAATCAAATCACAAACTCTGCAAACGGATTTGGGTGCCGCTCAGCAGCTGGCTCAAAGTCGCTACAAAGATCTCACGGACTTGCGCGAAGTACTTACCAAGGCGCAGCCCGAGCTTAGAAATTTGCGCCAAGAGTCTGCAATATTGAAAACCACCAAGGAGGAGCTGGCCTCTAAACAAAACGAGCTCCGTACTCTCGAGAAACGTGAAAAGGATCTTAAGAACGAGCTAGCGTGGGCTCAACGCTTAGCCTCTGACCGTGAAGCGGAGATCAAGTTACTTAACGACAAATTGACGGCCGAAAAATCATCTAGGGCTAAGCTCGAAGACGAGAAACGCGTTGCCGGTAGAGATTATCGCCGTGCTGAGGCCGAAAAGATAGAATTATCTGCGAAGGCTGAAAAGGCTGGTCGTGAGCTAGAACGCCTCCAGTCGGAACTATCTACCCTCCGCCCGAAAGTGAAGCAACTTGAAGATGAAGTTGAAAAGTTGAAGAAAGAGAAGGTCGATACTCGGGAGGAGATAGAGCTGAAGGCGCAGCAGTTGAACAACGCCCAAGGTCTCCTAAGTTCTATGCGCGATCAGACAGCCGAGTTGTCGATTCAGCTTAAGGAAGCTCAAAGCCAGACGGAAAGTCTAGAAGAAGAATTGGCAGAAGTCCAGAAGCATCTCTCCGAGAGAACGCGAGAAGGTGAAACTATGAGGCGAATGCTGGCGGACGTCGACGAGCGGGCGGATGCGAAAGTACGAGATATGCGCGCTCGAATGGAGGCTGCTGTCGAGGAGCGTGATCGCATCGAAGACGAACTATCTACATTGGCTCGGCGTCGCGCACGGGAGTCTGAAGAACTTAAAGCTAAAGTACGGGAGTTTGAACGAGATATCAAAATAATCTCTGCCGAGAAAGATGAATTAGAAGCAAAGGAGAAGGAGTGGCGTCGTCGTCGCGAGGAGCTCGAGCAGGTCGAAGAGAAGGCTGCGGCTGAAGTGGAGGATATGCGTGCGGCGGTTACCAACTTGCGGTCCGCCCTGGACGCATCGGAGCAACAGGTACATGAGGCAGAGAAGCAGCGTGCGGACTTGCGCAAACTTTTGGACGAGGCGAGAAGTCGGTACGAAAAGGCGAACAAGGAGCTTAAGAATATTCAAGCCAGGTTCAATGTTAGTGGCGCCGCCTCGAATGTCGCCAGCAGTGGAAGGTCTAGCGTTGATTCTACTCGTAGTGGCGCCAACGGTACTGCTAGCAGCACTGGTTCTGCAGTTCCGGATACGATGTACCTCAAAACTATTCTACTGCAATTCCTGGAAGTAAAAGACGAAAAGGTTCGATCGCAGCTGGTGCCAGTGCTGGGGAAATTGCTGCGGTTTGATCGGTAAGCGATTTATTTGTTCCTATGCAATATCGTTTCTTCGCTAACAATGATGTAGCAACGATGAGCAGAAGTGGATGGCTGCGGTTCAACATTTGTCGAGGCCAGGCAGATAGAACACCTGGCAAAGACAAATGTGTATGATAGATGCCGCATAGCGCAGGAGTCCGTGGAATTATACAACATATACGGTGGTTTAGTTGTTTATCCACCTAATGTACCTACCTTAGGTACTCTGGATACCCTCTATCAACATGTCAATACCATTATATTCCCTTGAATGGAAGATTGGTTGCACCGTAGCCTACACGCCTAAGTTTTCGGGATCGTTCAATTAGGAATATGAGTGTCAACGCCCCCTAACCGCCGACTTAACTACCTACGGTTTGTGATGCGCTTGCTTAATATCATAATTTAATATCAACGCCCTTTCAAATTTCAACGTAACCTAAAAGCTTCCTAGCTTTGGGAAATATGATATCCCGATCGAGAAGGTCAACCATGCCTCTAAAGGCAAGTGTGTTAGATTACTCTGATAAGGCTAGAGTATGAGGCCAATATGGGAAAAAAAGGGGCAAGAAATCTCGTAAATATAAATGTCTGTATATGAGTTACCGGCGTCAAGATAGACAAGAACGATACCAATCCCTTCTCGTACTATGCTAGTCAAGAGTCGAAACTAAATCTAAGTGGTTCAGCCATCCCCAGTCAATCAATCCGCTCTATTGCAGTATACCGATACTTTGGAGTCGCCAAATTCAGCCTGAAAAGAACCAGACCGCGGGGATTGGGGCTCTGCGCAGTGCCATGCATAGTCCGTCGAGTTAATATCGAAAGATAAACCCAATAGGCCTTATATCCTATACTTTCATTGGCATTCAAAATTGGTAAATTTTATATCAAAATAACCAAAACTCTCCATAACCGTTGATAATATTTAGACCAGCCACACCCTCCCCGTCAGCCCCCTTATCAACTAGGTACATAATCGGAGAAACGAGACGTGTTACCGGTTAGACGATGTGCCAAGCTCTACGGTATGGCCAATAGAGGTTAGAAACTCCGCTTCGTACGTACTCAAGGATCGCATCAACTTGGCATTATAATCATTTCTACTCGTAGAACTAGTCTTAAATCATCGGCAGCGGGACATGTATCGGCGAGCTCTTCCTTGACTCCGCCTTGGCTGTCTGGGTTAGCTAGGCTGGAATCGATGTATAGGACTTGCGATTAGTGTGGGAAACCCGAAGGGACTGAAGTTGGCGTGTGCGCTAAGCCGCTATTCCAATATGATATGCACGCCGAGCAGAGCAGTCTAATAACTTGAGTCCTGAAGACTGCGGCTTGGCGTCAGCAGAATGGGCTAGACTTGGGACGATTCGAGATATGCTCGTTTGAATCCACCACCGATGACCCGTGGGGGAAGAAGCGAGTTCAAGAGACCCCAGATTCTAGCGCGCATGAGCTGGGGTAAGCCCCTGTCTCCTTACCCCGGAGTCTTGGTCCACGTGTGGAAATTTGGGAATCAAGCGTCCTATACACCCAGTCCGATGGTATATTCTTTCCCTCAAGCCAGTACCATGGTGGAACAAAAAAATTGCTACCCGGCGGCGCAGCCAGGTCTCCTGGTGTCGTAAGGTTAAGAAGAGGTGACGGGTACGATTCAAAAGGACATCGAAGCCCACTCTTTACATACCCATCCAGGCTACGAACGCCTTCATATCTATAGGGTACAGCTCATCCGCATCGGCTCTTAAACTTCATCTCTACCACTTGAACTCTCCCCTAGAAATGGGTGGCGCGGGCAATGCTGGGTCAGGCAGCGAGGCCGATCCTATCATCACCCGTCTCGCAAACGAAGATAAGGTCAGATGGTACCGGAAGCCGAACCTACGATATCTTTACTTTCTACTCTTTCCAACATGTATGGGGATCGAGTTGACGTCGGGCTTTGACTCCCAAATGATCAATGCACTCCAGATCGTGCCGTCGTGGATTTCGTGTGAGTCGCGGCGAGACAGTCTCGATAGAGTATCCTATTAATCAAAGAAAATGAAGATTTTGGAGATCCTCAGGGGGCCCTTAAGGGAATCATCGCCGCGGCATACTCACTAGGTGCTATTCTTTCCTTACCATTTATCGGAATCGTCAACGATAAGTTTGGCCGTCGTTGGTCGATCATCGGAGGTTCCGTCATCATGGTAATCGGTGCTCTGATTCAGGGCTTCTCCGTTAATGGTGAGTATACTTTATCCGAAACGAGCAGAACCTAGCCTCGTTAACAGAGTTCATAGCTGGGATGTACGTCGTGGCTCGTCTCATCTTGGGATTCGGAATTCCAACGTGTATTGTATCTGCTTCATCTTTGATTGGAGAATTGGCATATCCAAAGGAACGCCCAGTCTTAACTTCGCTGTTCAACGTGGCCTACTTCGTTGGCCAAATTACCGCTGCAGCCATTTGCTTCGGCACTAATAACATCGCGACAAATATGGCCTGGAAGATCCCCTCCTGGCTTCAGATGTGCCCGTCCCTAGTGCAGATTACGTTTGTCCTGTAAGTCCCAACATCCTCATGTCTCTCTGGAGTAGGTTCAGATGTCTAACGCCATCCATTTGCAGTTTTCTACCCGAATCTCCGAGATGGCTAGTCCAGCAAGATCGCGTCGAGGAAGCCTTTAACGTCTTAGTTAAATACCACGGCGAAGGCGATCGAGAATCCGAGTTCGTAAAGGCCGAGTTTGCTCAGATTCAGGCAACAATTGGCATAGAGCTCGAACACTCAAAGCGATCCTGGGCCGACCTAGTTGCTACGGCGGGTATGCGCCGACGAATGCTCATTAGTTGTGTATGTCGAATCTCCTTTTGCAATTTTTCACTCATTCTGTTAACCTCTCATGTCATAACCCGGGCGTCATCCTACAACCCCGTCGCACGTCTCTTTTTGAATATATCCACTAACTCTACTCGAGATGCTTGGCTTATTTACGCAGTGGTCTGGCAACACTCTTATCTCGTACTATCTTGGCGATCTTCTTGCTATGATTGGCAAGAGTGACTCCGTATTTAAGCAGCAGATTAACGTGGCCAACGCGTGCTGGCAACTTGTCTGTGGCACTTGTGTTGCTTTTCTTGTTACCAAGTTCAAGAGACGTCAAATGTATCTTGCATGTACTATTTCACTACTCTTCGTCTACATTTCTTGGACCATCAGCATGGAGAGGGCCATCACCGGGAAGGAATCGGGACACCCTAACAACGCGGCGAATATCGCTACTATTTTCTGGATCTTCGCGTACTCCCCCTGCTATAATATTGGATACAACGCCTTGACTTATAGTAAGTAGTCGTTTCTTAATGATACCTTTATTGGCATTTGTTAATCACTGGTGTAGCTTACCTGGTCGAACTTTGGCCGTTTGCCGAGCGCTCCCGCGGTATCGCGTTCTTCCAGCTCTTCGGGCGCCTGGCCAGCTTCTTCACTACCTTTGTAAACCCTATCGGCCTTAAGAATGTTAGCTGGAGATATTTGATATCGTACTGCTGCTTCTTATCTTTCGAGATACTGTTTGTGTATTTCATGTTCCCCGAAACCTTCGGCAGAACGCTAGAAGAGTTGGCATTTTGTAAGCTGGCGTCGTACGATAATCCGGCTGGAAGAGCCTTTGAACTAACCTTGAACTTCCTGTAGTATTCGAAGATAAGGCTCTAGCCGATGAAGCTGTTCATGCTGTTGAGAAGGTAGTCGTTCACCACGAAGAACCTATCATCGGCAAGGGAACCTCAGACGGAAACGTTGTGACTTCTGAAACTGCAAAAGAAGTATAAATACCGTCGCCCCTATCTTAAGCGTCTAGCATCGGACGGGATATTAGATAAATGGTTATGATGGTAGATATTGCTATCGTTGATGCTACGAAACTACCTACCTACCCACCTACCTAGGTACCTATGTCATAGTCGTAGGTATCGCAATGATACCTCCTTAGTAGCTAGGTACTCTAATACCCCTTATTTGACTTGAAAAGTACGTGCAATTAATACCCAAGGTTACCTCCTAAGAGATGTAGAGATAATCGAGCTTCACCCGAAGCCGATACCCCTCATCATGGGCATTCCTTATCTCTTGGTAGCTGAAGATATATTATCTCCTCCCCTGCCTCCCTTGTCTCCCCTGCATTAACCCCCACGGCGTCCTCCAATCCGAGATTAGTGATAACAAATACATTTTCTCCGTGTGTACCTACTTCGTAACATAAAAGTTACTAGTCTCTAGAGGTTTGATTCGTTGGTCTATAGGTAGGTAGGTAGGTAGGTAGGTATGCAGTACCATTGGAACAAGGTAGGTATCTTGAATTTAGGTAAATATTTATGTACGGTTCTAATAAATAGGTACCTACCTATCTCTCGTAGCCAGGCATCTAAAATAGACTTGTTCATTTGTTACGTCTTTCCATTTTGCCTGGGAATTGATATGTTGTGATATCTCATAATTATTTAAACGAGTCGCGATGGTGTCCTTTATTAAATTCGTATGCTCGGCGATTGGTGCTGGCCCTCTTGACGAACCCCCTGCGCGTCAAGGTCAAGATGAACAAGAGACTGAAAAAGAGACCAATACGGAAAACCCTAGGATAGATGGTGGGAAGCAGGTGATTGCTGGTACTTCCGTTGAGACGAGCACAGCCGCCGTCGAAACGATCCAAGCGATCTGGGGCAAAAGGAGTAGACTGCTCGTCATCATTGGGTAGGTTAGATCTTGGGCTTGAGAAGTTTTCATGGGGACTCGGAATAACAAAGCTAACTTGGCTACCTAGTTTATGTTTAACTATGATTGTATAGTAAGTCATACCAATGCAAGGCGATACAGGTTCAGATTTTCTAACAACTAGTCAATCCAGCGAGATCGACAATAGTACCGTTTATATCTATCGCAACTATGCTTCGTCCGAGTTTGGGGAATTATCCAAGCTCGCCACCCTGAGCACAGCCGGAGCGATTATATTCGCCGTTGCAAAACCGCCTATCGCCAAGCTATCCAACGTTGTTGGCCGTGGTGGGACATACCTCGTGGCCATTGGCTTCTACATTTTGGCCTACATTATCATGGCCTCAGCTAAGACCTTTAATGCCTATGCCGCAGGCTCTATATTCTACTCTCTCGGCCAATCTTCCACAAATCTGATGAATGATATCGTAATTGCGGACTTGACGACTGCTAGATATCGAGCTTTCGGAATCGCCCTCTCATTCTGGCCTTTCTTGATCACGCCGTGGATTGCTGCTTTCATCGTTAGTAGCGTAACCGCGCCCACAGGCATCGGCTGGCGTTGGGGGATCGGTATGCTTGCCATTATCATGCCGTTCTGTGCGAGCTTTATTGTCACTACGTTGCTATATTACCAGATCCGAGCGAGAAAAGAGGGGCTTGTGCATAAGCAAGTTGATTCCTTGTATGAGTTCTGTTCGCAGATCGATCTCGGCGGTGTCGTCTTGTTTAGTGGTGGCCTGGCTCTCCTACTTATTCCGATGACTCTAGCTGCCACAACCCCATCAAGTTGGAATGCTTCCTGGGTTGACACGCTGATTGCCCTTGGGGCAGTGTTACTCGTCGCACTCCCTTTTTACGAGCGCTACTTCGCCAAGCACCCTGTAGTACCTCCACGCTATTTCACTAATAGTACGATCACCCTATGCTGTGTTCTTATTACAATGGATAACATTGGTTTCTCTGCGACGCGTAAGGCTCCCCAGGGCGCCCCCTGGCTGACACAACGTCGCCTTGAACACGAGAATTATGCTCAAGGCCTCATGGTACTAGAAGCTTGTTGAAGAGTTAGCTAACGAAGGGACGTAGATACGTATATATACGCCTGGGCTACTGTGGCGCGAGGACTCGATGCCCGTGATGCTACCTTTTTTACCTGTAAGACGAGACTGCACCCCTTCTTTTTGGTGTTAGAATCTACGGGTGGACACTAACTTTCAAAAGACACCAACGGAGTAATGCAATGCTTAGTCGCCATCGTTGCGGGATTGGCAATAGCCAAGACCAAACGCTATAAATGGGTATGTGTGCTCGGTGCTGCCGTACGTCTAATAGGCTATGGGGTCATGCTCCGCCTCCGGGGCTCCGATAATAGCGTCGCGGAAATATTCATCGTGCAGCTAGTCCAAGGTATCGGCAGCGGGATGGTCGGCTCTACTTTACTTATCCCGGCCCAGGCTGTCGTATCTCACGCCGAGATGCCGCAGATTACTGCCTTGGTTGTCTGCTTTGCCTTCGTAGGGGGTAGCATAGGATCCTGCATCGCTGGCGGCATATATACAAGCAAAATAGAAACGGAGTTGTCAATAGCCCTAGGTGGCATGGCGACGACAGAGACTGTATCTGAATTGGCAAATTCGATTACGGCAATTCTTCCCACGTGGGGTTCACCCGAACGAGCCGCAATTAATATTGCAGTGAGTACTCATTGAACGCCAACCCCTCTCCCTTCTTACGGCATAGTTCTCATTGTGTAATAGTTTACGGTGGTGATGAAATACATAACGTACGCAGCCGTAGGCCCCTCGGCGATTGCCCTCGTTGGATCACTGTTCATGCCCAACTACGAATTGCCGTGAGTATCATAACACTTGAAGCTTACGTATTTGGGAGATCATTGCCTCTAACAAATAATTAGCGATAAAAATAATCTTGTCGACTAAGGAATGACGTGGGCGAAGTTATTAACCCTCCGGTTTCTCAATACGGACAGTAGCCGCTTACCAACCTCATCCCATTGTACGAGCCAATGAGTATTTCATCTATCTACGTAGGACAAGGGGTAGTAGAACGTAAATTAATGATTGCAAAAGAAAGGCCCGAACATACTTTATGACAATCACAACGCAAACCTAGGTTTAAATGCTCGGTTGGCTTGGGATAACGTATAAACTGCTGTTGAGAGTTCGTTAGCATGGTTAGGATACGCGTCTTGGAACGGGTAATAATCAGGGTCGCAAGTAGTTCCTGGTTTCGGCAGCGTGCCATTCTGGAAGTAGGCATGAATATAACTAGCTGTGCAAGTTGAAGCTGCGGACAGGCTGGTGTGCTACGCGGATAATTATGTTAGCTCATGGACATCCATGTGCGAGTCGGGGAATAGTTTCACTGACGCCGTAGGAGTTTTGTACCAAGACAACCGAGCCAGGAAAGCCTTGAGAGTTATTTCTCGCGCTGATGAGTGGAGATATGTTGTCGGCCATATTGGCTATGTAAAGGATCGGATGGCTCGTGTTGCCTTCGAAAGGCCCATCATACCTCCATTTTGGCCTGATGGTCCTACCTATTGATTACCAAATACGTAAATAATCATCACCGGCTTAGAAGTTAAGAGAGGAGTCTTTACCGATACAAGCCAATCTAAACAGAGAATTGACATCGCCAGCGGCAGAGCTAATACGCGTAAGCCTTTCGACAAACTCTACAAAATCATATACTGTGTCTTCCACTGGAGGCGCGTCCGCACAGAGAATTGCAGGGAATGCATCATCGTTTCCTTCCTCCAACCTTGGTACGTTAGGCGGGATCGCTTTTATTGAGCATATAGATGGCGCTGATTGTTCCGACTTGACTAATTCGTAGAATGGTCCACCGTTGCCATCTTCCAGCGCCTTTAGGACTTTGGCGAACTTTTTGAACATGAAGATAGGCCTGTACAAAGCAGCGGAGATCAGCCGCTTGAGGTGGGACCAAGTTATTAGCTGCGGCATATCAGGCCCTGGTTCAGCAGCAGGCAGGATTATGGGATGCTCCCTGATTTGATCGAGTAGGCTTGCCAACCTTTGCTCTATAGCCGTCGAGCTTGAAGCATAAAAGTCGCAGCCGGA
This sequence comes from Daldinia sp. FL1419, assembly GCA_025201765.1. Lineage (NCBI taxonomy): Eukaryota > Fungi > Ascomycota > Sordariomycetes > Xylariales > Hypoxylaceae > Daldinia > Daldinia sp. FL1419. Next base: position 76,756 of record MU623436.1, read on the forward strand.
CGGGCCAGCCTCGTAGCAAAACTTATAGAAGGCATTCATTACCTTGTCCGTATCATGTAGAAAGTTGATGTGCGAGTTTAAGTGCCACTCCCGGTAGTCTACGTTACCTAAAGACATCCTTGTCAATATTAATCAGTCGGTCATTGTCGCGGGGCCGCCCTTACCGTCGCTAACGAGCCTCTCGACCTTGTTGGGATACATTGAGGCGAACACCTGATTATATCATTAGTTAGCGTGACGACACTGAGGACCTCTCTGTCGGCGTGGATATAACAAAAGAATATACTTAGTCTCGGGGATGTGCTTACGCCGCCCAGGATCGTCCCATAGCTAAAACCCCAGTATTTGAGCTTGTCTTGTCCGGTCTGATAGAGAATTTCCAGTAAATCTCTAGCATGCGATGCGGTGCTGATGTGAAAAAGCAAATCCGAGCCATTCTTGTTTCGCTCGCAAGCCTGGGAAAAGGCGGTTGCACGTGCGAACGCATCGTATATGACACCGGGATGGGAATCGACGACGCCAACGTCTTGCAACGCCCAGAGACGACTCTTTTCTTGAGAACCCCAGCAATCGATTCGCGGAAGCGATGCACCGATACCTCTTGGGTCCCAGGATATTATATCGTAATTCTTGCCCGCAATAGTCTGCAAAAGTGCACCACGATCTTTTAGTGCATAAACTCCTGATCCTCCAGGACCTCCTGGATTAAAGAATAATGGACCCTTGTAGTTGTCGAGTTCGACGGCTCTGAGGCGTATAACGGCTAACGTAACTCGTGCCTGTGCATCATCCGACGGGTTGAGCCAGTCCATTGGTACGTCAAGTCTTGCGCAGTCATAAGTGTCATTGTAGCAACGTTGCCATTGCAAGGTTCTACTTGGGTTAATATCGCTCCATTTCCAATTAGAAGACGATATTGGTGTATCTTGCAACTTAGATTTCGCAAAAAGGGAGATTATGGTTGATATATTCTCCTTGTCTGTCCGACAGAGTAGGAAGACAAGCGAGAAGAGCCCGGCGGCGACGGCGACGACCAACTTTCGAATGTGTGGTTGCGATACCCTCCGAGACGCACCCCGTAACTGATATGGTGAAGCAGGAATGTAATCCTTAATGTTCGACGCAGGATACTGCGTCATTCTGATTAAAGCCTAAGTAAGTAACGTTGAACTTTAGGAGTTTTAAGACACTATGGGAATACCTAGAGAGCACAATATGAGGTAAGTCGATAAGTTATCATATACCTACCTATACTTGGGTGATAAGAGAAATAGTTAACCTAGGTTACATGTAGGGGCATTGCGCTCTCGTCGCATGGAATTCAGGTCGTTATCAACAGGTACCTACTTCGTGTACCTCCATCTTACTAAAGTAACGTATGTAGGTACCTATGTACAGGGCATTAGGTAGGTTAGATTTATTAATTAGGTAAGTACGAAGAATACCTCTTTGCGTACTTACACTGGATGTAGGTAAATCAACCTAAGGTTTTCGCAATTGTCTTTTCGACTTTTGCCTTCGCAAACCATCCGACTTCACCTCCGACTCGACAATAAAAGCACCATTCTTCCTAAGAGGATCTACCTGGTTCAAAATAAAATCATCCATATAATGCTGCGTTCTCTTTTCCACCGGCGCAACTTCGGCTAGACGGCTCTGGCTTGACTCGCTTCCCGCTCTGCTTGGACACCTTTTCCATTTATTCTCCCTGTCCTCACTTACTGTATGCTGAAGTTCAATGGTATCGCCGGCGTCGGCGGAGAATCTATTCGAACGACGGTTTAATGTGATTGTAACTTCCCTAGTAACAAAAATCTCGTCGAGCCGAGCTCTTAAAGAAGGCCAGAAAATAGGTACCGAGGCACAAATACTTGCTACGTTAACTTCTAACGCACCGAGCACGACGCTGATCGGGCTGTACCATGTCGGATCGAAAGTAGGGCTAGTCGTCGCTCTATGCTCGACTAACGTCGCAAGGCGCCATATAGTAAGCGCATTAACGCTATCGGTCCAAGTTAGCATTTATTCGTACGTCGGCTGAAAGGTGCCTATATTTGAACGTACATGGCCCCCATGGTTATCAATCCAACCAAGCCAAGTTTGGTCCTTCGTACCGTATCTGGTCGGAAGTACAGTGGCACCGGGATCGCGAAAACGATCATATCCAGTACGGTATTAACCGACGTATGCGATACATACGTCTTGAAAAATTCGTTGGCATTTGAGGAACCAAATCCGTAGCATTTTGCCCCAACTCCCATATTCCAATATCCGCTAACGGGAAAGCAAGGAACCCAAGCCATGAAGGAATACGCGGCGCCCCACAAACCAACAATAACCAACATTGCAATGCACGTCTTGCGTAGACCACCGCTGGGATAGACTCGTAAATATTGGAATAGGAGGGACATCTTGATTAGGGTCGTCGACATGTTATAAGACGCGTTCGATACGTAAAACACCTAGACGCACGTTAGATGCGGTTCTCGTGTTGAATATGTCCCAGGACTTAGGCAGGTTTTCTTTGCGGCTAATTTAGATAGATACCTTTAGGTACGACTGCATGTCTGCAAAGTTGAGAGTTAAAAAATGCCGACCCAGGCCATATTGGGGAGCTGTCGAGTATAAAGAAGTCAGCGCCTTTCAAAGTTACTTATCTACCTAGGTAGCTAGGAGGTAGGTATGGTATTTGATGGGCCTCACTTACCAAGGCAGAGCGATATCCCGCCGATTAAACCTGACACCTTTTTTTTAATACCGGGTTAGCTATTCGATATTCACCGTTCGCCATTGACCGCAAGGTTGAATTGCCTTACGAGGTATAGTAAGACGAAATAATCGTCCCAGCCTTTAGCGCGTAGTACGAAGAATCGAATGTGAAGACGATAAATTACACAGATGGAGGAGATACACTAGTGTTTAACGTCAGATATTTTATCATATGGCCCTCGATCCTACTCACAAGCATAGAGGCCGCAACGGTCGAAATAACTCCCGGGCGGTTCCATGACGGTATGGGTTCATCGAGGTTATTATAAATCCCGACACGATCCAATAGCGTCTCCCCTTCTGCCATAATAGCTATGTCGCTCTATTTCGAGGGTCGTTTAAATTTTAGACATTATGTACGCCCCAGTCGGTCATGCTAAAGGTCCAGCTCTGTTGTACGATTTTCGCTAGGATCCGAATCCTGGTTGCTTTACTACGGTGAATCAACTTTTTGGGTTGTCGTTCATCTCTACGACGTGTTGCGGAAGGCTGAGATCAACGTAACATTTGGACCCATGGTGGGTTGGAACGAATCTTTAAGAGGTCTCAACTTCGACTTCGCCTCCCCTATTCTCTCCCCTCCCCCCCACTATCCTATATTAAATACACGTCTTGAGTTAGGAGATAGACATCTTACAAGATCTAAAATAGCGATTGATAATTCGTAATTAGCGGCTTTGGTAGAGCGTCTTACAACCAGTAGGATAAGGTTCCCATCGAGATTTGCTCTTTTTCATTTATCGTCGACTTGATTTACTATATGTATAGGGGTAGCTAGACTGGGGAAATCCACTTAGCTGGGTCACTAAAGCCACTGGTGCGGCAAGGCTAACGGCTCGCTTGGATCAGCTCCAAGCTACTAAAAGATCTAGACAGCTGGTAGCAGGGCGTCCATCGATGACGCTACTCTGCGCTAGCCATAGACGAGAGGCAAATTTTGAAAAATTCCTCATTGAGATAGAGAATTAAAAACCAGCCCATACTTATTATTGTCCCTGCCACCTTAGGTAATTCACAACCATCCTATGACCCAGAACCTCTACAAGAAAGAAAGATGTAGGTATAGGCTCGACTCTGAGATTCATTGCCATTTGCAGCGGTTCATGGATATTCTAGGGGTAAGCTATTATTATAGCCAAAGATGTTTTCCGGATCCCATTTCTTCTTCAGCGATACAAGTCGAGGAAGCTTTTCTACGCCATAGATCTGCTCGACTGTTTCGTCTCCGTGGGCATAACTCACATATACGGAAAGGTCGTTATACCCTGATGTCTCGACAACATCTCGCCGGAGTTCTCGAGCAAGAGCATTAGCCGCTTCTTCGACGGAATCATCCGCTTCCTTCCAGCTCATTTGAAACATGCTACGTAGTCCAGGAAGGTTAGGGGCTAGAAACCTCAACGTTTGGATCGAAATACGGATTGCACGTACAAGTTTCCCTTGGCGTCTCTCCAAGGATATGCCGTCGTATAGGTTGATACGGACCTAACAGCATGAGTAGAAAAGGTCTCTAATACGCTAACACTGGAACGTCCACCGGGGTATGTCCTATAAAAGGCGTCGAACTTGTCGAAAGCCGAATTCAGTGTGCCTGATACGAACTTGCGAACGTTGGCCGAATATATGTCGTGAATCCCTCCTGGTGTACTAATCGTAGGAATCCAACCAAAGAGTATGGTGGAGAATAGTTCCATATACGGAACAACACTTATGCGGACGATAGGGGGATTTAGGTCGAAAAATGGTGCGAGAATCTGACGCCCTTGGTGCTCGGTTCCGCTATAGATGAAGGTACCTAAAATTTGAGTCTTGACGTACTATTAGCATCGTACGTATAAATAGATAAATCCTTCTAGGCACCTACTTCGTTCGATGTAGCGTCCCAACGGATCGTACTGACAATAGCTAACTCTGGAGGTATATTGTCCTCAAATGCTTCCAAAACCTCGAAGTATGCTGACTTCAGGCTGGCGGGGTATATCACATCCGCAGTCATGATTTCCCCGTTATTGATAGCCTTATTTATCTTATACGTGGCTGAGGTGATTATACCAAAGTTAAATCCCGCGCCGCGGATAGCCCAAAATAGATCTGGATTCGAATTATCTGACGCCTCGACGATATTTCCGTCTGCCGTAATAAGTCTCACGGATAGGAGAGAGTCGATTATCAAACCGAAGAGGCCTTGGAGGACCCCCACACCACCACCGAGCGTCACACCAATCAGGCTGACATCGGGACATGAACCGACGGCTTCAAGTCGTTAATATATAGATGACAGTTGCGGAAGCCTACGAAACTTACGGAGTTCATATCCTGCCTCATATACGGGACGCATAGCATCGCCAATTTGAACGCCGGCCCCGACTGTTACGGTATTGGCAGCCTCGTCAACCTTGATCGACTTCATTTGGCTGAGATCGATGGCTAGTCCGCCTTGTAGTCTTCCTAGAGTAGTACCGTAGCCGTGACGACCACTCGTAGCCAGAAAGGGGACCTTTTCTGCTCTCGCAGCCTTGACCTAGATAATGTAAACCAGTCACTGCACAGCCTTAAGAAAGTCGGAGGATGCACTTACAATCTGTGCTACTTCTTCTTCGTTGAATGGCGTAATGACTGCAGCGGGGTTAGGTGCCTTATATATAGACCATCGTACCGTCTTAGCCGCGAATTCTTTTGATCCGGGGTAGTGGACTGAGGTCCCAGTCGGCCATCGTATATCTCTTCCTAAGGGTAGCCGCTCCATTCGATATGCCTTGAGTTATACTAAGGGTAGTTTATCAAGGAAGACAGCGAAACGTTGAATTAATAGGTATTATCGAGGGCTCTTGAATATCCCTAGGAAACACAATATATTCGCGCTGGCAAGGAGCTAAACAGTTGTTCAAAAGATGTCGAGGGATTATGAACAAAGTTTTTTATTTTTATTTTTTAACATATCAAGAACCCCCAGCTGCCACCACTCTTTATCAAACCCTTCCAGCTCCTTGCATAGCTCCTCAGGTACCCCAAAAGATCACGGAAATAGAGAACCACGTGGTGGATCGATTTATATTAAGGAGCGGGGTTCCGACCACGCGCATCGTATCTCTAGCCATTTTGATTGGGACGGTTTGGACGTTTAACAAGCCCAATACCGTAGGTAAATATCACACACCGTCTCCGAATGTGTATACATTGGTCCAACGCTACAAGGCGCATTAGCAGTGACTCCATTTCGAAAGACTTCGATCGATACGGACCTTATCATACGGCCGGGAAGAGTCGACGAACCTCAAATCCGTACCGAGGCGAATAATATTCTTTAGGTCCTTGTTGATCGTCGAGGCGTGGATCTTCAATCTGGGTTAGCCATAATATCCGTCGCTTATTTGCGTCATTATTTACCGTATAAGGTGTATGAAGTACAACGTCACCGGCCTCGTAGTCTGTAGTGAGCCACTTTCGTCCATACGCCTCAGAGAATCCTTTTGGTCCATCTGCAAGTAAACCCCCGCTCATCATATTCTTGTTGAATGCATTTCTCGCATCTTCTTCCGATAGCCCGGTCTCCTTAGCAAGGTCGTAAAACGACGTTTCGATGTCCCGGCCAAGAGTATGCCCTCCTTCTAAGTAAATGAGACCACCGCCATCCAATGAAATATCGCCCATGGGGACCCAAGCAGTCATGCTGGTGTCTTCGCCATGGCGAAGGAAAATTTGGTCGTAATGCACACCTATAGCTTTGTTTCCAGGGGTATTGTTTCTCAAAAGCGACCTCGCAAGGCCATGAGTATTGCCGCCCCATCCAGTGAACTTGCTGATAAACGAGTGAAGCGCTGGATTCTTACAGAAATCATCTTTATACCAGGGCTCGGTGTGGGCTTGCAATGCGAGGTCGACAAAGCGCCCCCCTCGAGGTCGCCCGTTCGCATCGGTTGATCCGGCTCCACTTGCTTTACGTTAGCACTCTCCAGAGTATCTCTTATAGCACCCTTTTCATAGTAAAATATGCCGTAGATGTAAGTAGGCCAGCGACAGTACACCTCAGGGAGTAGTACTACATGATCATACGAGGAAAATATAACTACTTGAGACTTAAGTAGGTAGGTAGTCAAGTAACATACTATTAACAGGCTGTTAGCAACAAGGTATATACCATGACTTCCCCTAAGAGAAGATTCATAATGCTGATAGACCGCTCTCACCATTCCCGGGAAATCTAATTTATCCTTATTTTTATCAAATATCCCCTCTACGGGATGCGATCCAGGTGCTAGCACACCGCTGGGGGCCAAAAGGTCGAAATAAGCCTCTCTAGCTTTGAGAACTTCTTCCCGCGGCAACAGGCCCCTCAAGAAAAGATATCCGTCTTGTTCGTATCGCTGGTGTAGGATATCGAGGGGTTCGTGTGGGAAAGACTGACGAAGCCTACCGACTTGATCAGGCCTCAGCAAGCCGTCGTTGACGTATAAAGGAATTGAGAGAGGTGATGTTGTAGAATGTGGCATATTATACGATAGCAAAATAGAACAAGTGTGACTTATGAATGCACTAATGTTGCCGTACTTCTATAGCCGTGCGTAAAGGGGCCTATAGATGAATGATTTGGGAGTGACTGATGAGCAAAAGAGCCTAATTAGAGCAGCATCGAGTGAGTCGTATTACTTAAAAAGCCTGATACTTCTAGCTACCTAGGTAAGTATCCGAGGTTGACTTTCCGTGTATTCTTATTAGTTATCGGCCTGACATCAAAGCCACGATTCAAATCTCGGTAGTTTAATACGGCGAACGTGCTCGTCCTCGCGACGATCTTACCAGAATCGGGGTTCGAATTAGGCATCATAACAAGGGTAATAAGTTTCTTTCCACCAATACCCCAGATCAACTCTGCATTTTCTCCACGATCACCCCGCAGAATCCCAAATTCACGTGTGTAGGAATCCTACTCTCCGCTGTCGCATGCGTCGCTCTCCTAAAACCAGGGCTAGGACAACGGCCTACGTAAAATAGCCCTTGCCCGATAACCCGTTAACGTAGTATATTAAAAGGGCGCCGTAGTATTTCGCCCTACGGTCGATATGGAAAGTGTATACAAACATCTCTCTTCGCCTATTTTCCCTATATTATGAATCTGATATTTGTGAGGTTATTTCAAGGCCAGACGAGTAGAAGATGATAGATATAAAACAAGCGAAACCCATATGCCGAGAGGCTGGTGAAGTTGGAAAGCGTCCTGCGAATCTTCGCTACGTCTATTCACTTACCGCATTTGTCTCACTTGGGGCATTGCTTTTTGGATATGGTAAGTTTGCCCACACATTGAAACCCCAAGTCTAGTATCGTATTCGACTAATGGCATCCCAGACCAAGGTGTTATGGGAGTGATTGTAGCAGACGCCAGGTGGATTTCCCTCATGAAGCCGGCGAATAGCTGGGTCACAGGTGCAGTCGTATCGCTCTACGATATTGGATGTTTAGTCGGCGCTTTATCTATAGGGCTCCTTGCCGACCGCTGTGGTCGCGAACGAACGTTATCCATCGCTTCCGTGGTGTTCATTATTGGTGCTATACTTCAATCGGCGTCCTATAGCATCACTTCCATCACGATTGGACGCGTCATCTTGGGATATGGCGTGGGCACATGCGCCGGCGGTGTCCCGTTATACATATCTGAGATTGCGCCGGCAAAGCTGAGGGGCCGTATTATCGGAATAGAGCAAATGATTCTTTGCCTTGGCGAGCTTATGGCTTTCTGGCTGAACTACGGATTTAACTTTCTGGAGATTCCCGACTGGTGGCGTATCCCGCTTGCTATCCAAGTCCTACCAGCGGCTGTCTTAGCCATCGGGTGCTGGTTTTGGGTTCTCCCCAGTCCCCGTTGGTTAGTTCAGCAAGACAGGCACCAGTGTGCTCGTGAAGTACTAGCCCGACTTCATGGTGATGAAGCAGCCGACCTGCAAATGGCAGAAATATCTGAGGAGGTAGCCTTTGAAAAAGCTGTGGCCACAGCGACATGGACTGATATGTTCAAAGCCCCCGTGTTGCGTGTCACATTACTCGCCATGGGCGTGCAATTCTTTCAGCAAATAACAGGCACCAACTCGATCTTGTATTACACGGTGAGTCTCTAATTCCACCTTTTGACCAACCTCTCAAATCTTTACAATTAATGCTAAATGCTTGATAGCCGTCCCTTTTTGAACGCGGGGGGATTACGGACCCCAAAACAGCTAATCTAGCTACTGGTGGAGTTGGTATAGTCTTATTTATATTTGCCTGGGTCCCGATCTTCCTATTCGACCGTCTCGGGCGCAAGACATGGTTACAGATAGGCCTAGTTGGAATGTGTTGTGCGATGGTCGGCATCACCGTCTTGCAGTGGCATGCCGAAAGGAACGTTGGAAGCAATGCAAACTACGCTATTGTCGCTTTTCCGTATTTATTCTACGTATTCTTCAATATTAGCTGGGGTGTGGGAAGCTGGACGTACGCTACGGAAATATTTCCCGTCATGTATCGAGCAAAGGGTAACGCTCTGTCAACGGCAAGTCTTTGGTTGAGTTGCTACGTGGTCGCGCAGGCAAGCCCCCCTATTTCTGCGTCTATTGGCTGGGGCCTCTACATTATTTACTCTTGCATCTGCGTGGTTGCTTTCGTATTCGTCCGATACGCGATGGGTAAGACTCCAACGTTCCCGGTCTCAGAATCAGGTCTAACAATCGCAGTGGAAACTAAAGGGAAGACGCTCGAAGAGATGTCTTCTTTATTCGGGATCGAAAGCAAGCTAGCAAAGAAAAACGAGTTGGATATTGGTGGGAAGTGCGACGTCGTCCACGTTGAGGAGACTTTAGGATAAGACAGAACCGAAGATAACCACCTGGCAACGATGAATCTCGACGAAAGTTGAACAGAGACGGGTAATAGGCATACCGGAATGCTCTCATGGTATTAATAAAGCGCGTAAATTAGGAATATATATATAAATACCTATATATATACGCACATTCGACCCGGGAACGATCGGGGACTTGTAAATAACGGCTTGCTAAAGTTGGGCATTGAAATAATTAAGGTCCAGAGGTCTTATGGTACATGTCCTCTAACAGCTCCCCGCCAGTGTTGGGATTCTCTGCGATTTCCTATTGCAGTTCCGTATTTGATTAAATACCCAAGATACCTAGGTAGGTAGGTATGTTTAGATTGCATTTCTCGAAGCGCCACTATTAGGTGCATTATGGGCAAGCGTATCCGTTCCACCGGGCGTAGCTGAATGATGTGTCGACGATGTTCCGTCTGTCCTCGGAACACCTTTACGCTCCCATTCACGTTGGGCAAACATATCATCAACGTTTCGAACCTCTTGCTTCCCCTTTTCTGCGATTTCCCGATTCTTCGTTTGAGATGTCCGGGTTTGGGGATGGTTTTGGTTGTTGTCAAATACCTGGTCCGTAACCTCCATTGCCTCGCCGCGGATGGCGTCTCCAGCTCCGCGAATGCCTTTGAGACCAGTCTTGACGTCGTCTATTATCTTGGACATGCTTACAGACTTGGTGATTTGGTAATTGGCGTTAAGAATAGTGGATGAATTCGTATGGTGAAACTGAACAGCTGATTCTAGAGGATACCTAGGTACCTAACCGTGGGCAGTTATGTGTAATCTGATGTTGATGTAAAAAAAGATGCCGAGTATCTTCCAAGACATCTAGGTTAGCATGTCACTACGACGCAACCTTTAAATATCAACTATTTAACTTGGTCAACTTGGAACTTCATCTTTGAAAAATGGCAAATGACGTATAGACTTGACACTTCCATCCAATTAGATCTCAGGTGAGTACTCCATAGTAGATAGGTAGGTACCTTGAGAGGTACGGCAGCTACGAGATATGATGTCATTTGGAAACTCCAATTGCTGAATAATAAATAATACCTACCTAGGTACCTAATTATGATTAGTACCTCCTAACTACCTAAAGTATATATACTTTGATAGTAGCATTGAAGGCTGCATAAGGTCAGGAAAATTGTCTAACATCGTGCTTGACTCGGATTCATAACTATACCAACCTACCTACCTACCTAGGTTAGGTGACCTTGGGTATAAAAGTATTTTAAATATTATGGATTAATAAATCTTTTTAGCAAAGATGAACATACCATGCAGCTTTATATAATTTTACGTGTTCGAATTACATTCATACAACCTATGTGCCTAGCTAATTAAGGTACTTTGTCCGTGAGAGAACGATGTTAACTCACGAACAAAGCCGAGTATCGGCGCACAGCTGTTATTGCCTTAGGTAAGTAAGTAATCAGGTAATCCATTTCGGAATGGAAGCTATAACGCATGATACTAAAGGGGATAGGACAGGGTATGTTTCACGACGCAGAAAACGGTCCAAAGAGGGTTGTGGGCTCATGCGCCGGCATCTCGTGTCGATCATCTCCAGTCCACAGTTCCACATCTCAAGACGGGTCCTGGGAAAAGTCCTCAACTGAGCCAATCGGCTTATCTACTTAATATCTAACTACTGGTGCTGAGTTGTTATGCGACGGAGTATCGCCAAGGACGCTTTCGCAACCTCGTATTCTCCGTTCTCGTATTGACCCTATTACACTTGGACGCAGATGATGTCAATCAGGGTCTCTCTCCTTTATAAAGGAAGAACATTTAAGAACTGCTAATGTCCCTCTCCTTTGATTATCACGCTTAGAGAAAGCACAACGAAAAACTATTCTACCAATAACTACCTTTTATCATTCAGTTTTATAATTGTCCATCATGCTTTTCAAGGATATCGCCGTCGTAATTTCTTGCTTCATCGGAGCTTCGAGCGCCTTGCCACAAGCAGCTTCGCCGGCGTCACTCGAACCCAATGCCAAGTTCTCGTTGATGGCTCTCCGATCTGCTAGCGAAGTACATTTTGCCAGCTTTGGTGCAGCCAAAAGCAGTATCTTTTTGAAGCTTCCCAGCCAGAACGCTTCCTGCGATGCTGGTCCCGCTGACTACGCCACATTTTACCTTCAAGATGGTGGTCTTTACCTCTACGCTGCCTCTGCGACGCCGCAGCAGCTTTACGTCGACCGTTCCGGAATGGGTATGTCCTATAATGTCTATCGACACTAGGTTACGAGCTGAATTTATGCTAACCCCGTAATTCACAGGCCAAGGCAAACTCGGCTACACGACTGGTGCCCAACCGCCTCCCAGAAACGGAGAGAGGGCTTCATTCACGCTTGATGAAAACAACGACTTGACATTTAACGACGCAGGCTTCATTGCTTGCCCTAATAGTATAGATGGTGCTTGGAGTGTGTGGGTTTCTGCAGGCGTCAGCCAGCCTGCCGGAAACGAGGGCTGCCTCGGAATTTCGGTGCGTGCCGTAGAGGCTTCTGAGCCTAACGGTTGCCTTTACACAGAGTAATCAGCCGAGCTGGAATAATTCAATAGGTTACGTTTGTAACGATATCTACCTAGTAATGTTAACCTATACCTACTATTGCTAAACCATCCGACGGTTGTGCGACATCTTGGGATGATGTTAGAGCAGCGATAGCTGCTTATCCGTAGCTACTACTAGATAAACGTTGATTTTAAGACCTATCCATGGTATATGTACCTACCTATGTATCATTTAGATTCTTAGATAACGTCTCGACTATTCAAGAGGGGGCTTCTAATACGCTCTACGAGAAAGTTACCGGTTGCAAATTAAGGGGTTTGGAAAAAGCTGGACCGAGTATGTCATGAATAGGTTCCTCGCTTTGACAGGAGCAGAAATAGAAACTTTCTGTAAAGATAATAATACTATCGGTAAACTAGAAGCATTAATTATCTTAATACATGATCATTTGAAAATGAAATCGCAAGTATCATATGGATTTATCTCAACTTAATATGAGGATCAAATGTCAGTAAACTCAGACCAGCCTTCGGGCGACGGAAAGCTGCCACTCATAAGTAATACCGTGGGCTATGAATTGTTCGCTAGACATTAGTCGACTACGCCTTCACTAGTGTGCTCTTCGACATCAGTGATCTCCTCCTTTATCTTGTCCTTCTCGTCAGGCTCGGAGTCATCGTCTGCAACGTCCTCGTAGGAGAGGGGTGACTTCTTACTTCGAGCACGCTTAGTAGGAGTCGAATACGCCGAACTAATGTCATCATCTTCATCTTTTCGTGCAGTCTTGCGCTTACGGGAGCCGCGGGCAGCTCCAGGCTCGGAGGTGGAAGGTGTGGCGGGGCCATCATCACTATTCTCGATCTTCTTTTTCGCACCTGCGTAATTGAATTAGGACGAGACGTGTATCGTCGGTACTTGACAATAAAGTGGCTACATATCTCCCCATCACATTAAGATTATCAAAATATGAAAAGAACTCACTGTTCAGGATATTCTGAACACTTCGAGTGTTCCCGTAGCCCATGATTCTGGCTAGCTTGACGTGGTCAATCTGTTAACGCAACATAAGTCAGAATATTTTTCCCTGCGTAATATATGGTGGGCTAAGGAAAGTACCTGGGGGGGAGTCTTGAAGCATTTCCAAACCATGGTAAGCACTCTCGTCTCCGGGACGGTGATTTCGGCTTTCTTGTCGGAGGGTGGCATGGTGATGCTACCTAGCGCCGAATTCGGGTTCAAATACGTTATCGGGCGATATGGTTGCTTGTGATGGATGCTATTCGTGATAGAAGTTGGTGTAAAGGTAGGTGGATGAAGAAGGATGACGGGGAAGCTATATGACGTTGTAAAGAGAAGGAATGGTAGGCAACGATGAAGATGGTGAGGAACCTCTGATAAATTGGTTGAAGAAAGAGCTTATTGAGGGTGCCCGGTTGATTGTAACCGGCTTGCTTTTTTCTAACTGTATTTCTGTGAGTCCCATAGAAGAAATGACATGTAATTTAATAACATGTAAATGGGAATATACTGTGGATTATCATAGGAAACTTGCTGTCTTCCTTAAGCATGCGTGCAAATCAAATGTACCTCTTTAAAATGTACTTAACAGTATAAATGCAGTTTTGCACATCACTTCCCGTAAAAAGTACTTAGGATAGCTAGGTACCTAGGTATGTAAGATAGGCAAGGTAGGCAGGCTTAAGATCAATTGTTGACATGGGGAATCATAGCTGTTTCCTTTAATAAATAACTTTAATATAAGAAGTGCGGGTATACATATAAGTTGATTTTTATTGTTTGCTGCCTTACTTTCTTATTTACGTCCTTGGTTAAATTAGAGGCATTATAGCTTCCATCTACACTGTACATCTAGATGCCAGCAAAGCCGTGTTATGATATCCCATGCCTACTATTGGTTTCCACCCGAATAATACTTATAAGCAATAGACGGATAGCGGCATCCGCTCTGGTATTGTGACCTAACTATTCTTTTCACAACCCTCGGACGATCCTTACAACGCGGGATGGATGGTAGTTTGATGGGGTCTAGAGACTAGGCTGGTTTATTATTTTGTCTGTCCAAGCTGCTGCATTCTTGTTCGTATCCGCTGTTCCTCTTCTTCCAGCTCCTCCAATTCCATTAGCCGAGTTCTCCTTGCTTCTATTTTCGCTTGTTCGGCCATTAAGTGTGCTATCTCCTGCTGCGTCTGTGGATCATCGGCGCTTCCTGTAGGCTCAGGGACTCCCTCGTTACCGGACGTCTCGACTACTGCCGGTTCACTAATAGCTTGCCCACGGATAGGATTATTACTGGGGCCTTGGTGTACCGGCGCTGGTTGGCTGCTAGAGAACAGAGAGTTCTGGGGTTGGGTTCGCTGTGATTCTGCAGCAGATGGCGATCCCTTGTTATTAGGTATATTTGACCCGCTGATAGCGGTATCTCCCAGCTCAGTAGGAGGTACCGTGGAGTAGTAAGTTACGGCGGCAGTCTTCGGGTCGATATAGGTTGTATATCCGGCATATGTCGGCTGTGGGTATCTTTGGATCGGCTGATCAGCAGGTTCAGGACTAGCCATGTACGAGTATTGATGATATGGATATTGTCCTGAGGGAGGCTGGGTGACGACCTGTCCTCCTGTGCGCTTCTTTCGATATCTTAATATAAAAAAGACTGCTAGCCCAAGGCCCAGGAGACCCAGGAGACCTACGCCGACTCCAATCCCAATCTGAGCACCGACAGGTAAACCATCTCCGTTGCCATATGGGTCTGTATATAAGCTTGTACCTGTTGCACCGGACGATGACCGAGTCCTCGATACGTCGGGCTCGCCGCCTACAGTTACCTCCGCCAAAGTCAAGCCGGGCGTTAAAGGGTGTGTTTCTAGGATAGAAAGGTCACTCGAGGCCCAACGTATCTGTATCATGACTTGCGCATCTACAATGGTGATTAGCATTCACTTAGCCACATTAAAAATAATCCTAGTATCTTGGTGATGTCTGGCGGGCTTGTGATTCCCAGCGGACTCGAGGAGAGCTACTCTTTGATATGACATACATGATAAGTCTGTGTTAGTTGCATAGTAGTTCCATTCATCTGGGGTGCACGAATAATCGCTATCACGAGTCAGGCGACGTTATGATGAGCTAGCGGGATAATGCAATCTACCTCATAACACAAAGAACCGCCGTCTCGGTAGGTTCGACAGGCGGACCTTGGAGATTGCTGTACCGCGAACAGCCAACAGTAAATCCGCTAGGGCATATGGCGGGCGAATAGTAGTACGTCTCAAAGTAGCTGGCGTATCCGGGAGGTGCGCATTCGGGATTAGAGCTCCAAAACATATCTATATCCGTCGTAGGACGGGTAGAAACTGGATAGCAGCCATCGGGAGCTGACCATACCGTGGTTAATGCGGCTACGGGTGGTGTACCGTCGTGGTCAAGGGAAGATGTTCGCAGCACTAGAGCCGTTGGTGTGATCGTTGTTGTGAGTGGTCCAAAGCCCATCGTGGCTAAAGTGATAGACTAGAACAGCTAGTAACTCACAAGGTGACAGTCCAAGATGCAATTAATGGACGCTCTCCGTCACGTAGGATCAGACGAGCAACCTCAACTATTTGTCAAGAATAAGCGGGGTGGAGAGAGGGAAGACTCGTGCAATCTTTGGAAGATATTTTCCCAAATTCTTCTCTCTGACCGTCTCCATCGTCCCATGGCATCTTAAGATGATCTAGCCAATTCTTGCAGGACGTGCAGGGCTTAAAGTATTCTTGGCACTATTAACGATTGCAGAGTCGAGACCAATAGCGGTGATAATAAGAGACAAGGGCTAGAAAGTAAGGTTAGTCAAACTGGAGCTGATAGCTTAATTCAGTCTCCGAGGGACCCTTTTCCTTGCATTAGGTCCCTTCATGCAGCCTTTGTACAGCTCATCTCGCTTCACCGGGGACTGACATGTCTAGCGCATATAATCCGATATACATAGTAAATCAAAACGATGTTTACAGAAGTAGAAGTCTGGTGTTGCAAAACTGTAGGAAGATTCGGACGCCGGAATAGGCACGGTGGCAATTGATATTTATATATATATGGATTTACACTAGCAAGACGACGGACCACAATATTAACTAACCTAGGTAAATGGCAAGGGTGGTTCGAGCTTTGGCTGTCGAAGGGGATTAAGTATGGATCTATACCTAGTTAACCTAGGTATGTACTGTAGGTAAACTACCTGGACAAAAAGTGCTTTTTCAAGGTCGCGGTGTATTAATCTCTTTAGCTTTTTGATTCTATTCACTCTAGACGTTGTCTCTATTTAAACCAAATCGGTAGGACGTCCATAATGTCTTTTGAATTACGTATGTACACGGACCGCATTTATTGAGTCCCTAGGTAGGTAGATAAATACGTACAATCATCTTGCTATTCCTCATATAGTCTATTCGTTTTCTATTTAGGCTTTCGGTACCTTGCGCTCCGCCGCCAACTCCTCCGCATTTGTTGGGATACGGTCCGCGGCAGAGGGGTAATCGGCACTTCCCTTCCCTCTAGTTCCTTTCTCTACGCCTTCGGGTAGATCTCCACCCTTCTGACGGGCAATATTACCGACACTCGCACCAGTACCCTCTAATCCAGCATGCTCCTTCTTACGTCGGCCGGTATGGTCGCCGTGTAGACTGCCGTGTAATTCAGCTCCCGACTGACCTTGGATTGGTTTACCTAAGCCAGTATGAACAGCTTGAGATGTAGTACCACCGAGGGTATCTGCGGGATCGGTCAACTGCTGAAATTCAACATTCGGAGCCTCGGCTGGTGTCTCGCCGTAAGGCCGGGGTTGGAACGTGTTTTCCCGGGGTGCGGTGCCGGGTGGATACTTTTCGGCGTGAAATTCGGGTGCGGCTTCGTTGCCAACCTTAACGCCAGGTTTATGTCCGGTAGTTGTGAGCGGCTCCGCAGGAGGTACGCGACTGTGGAATTCGCCCTGATTAGACATAGATTGCGCGTTTCGAGTTGCCGACATTATGAATATCTATGTTCAAATAAGCAGAGAATAATCTTGTAGGTGTTTTCGGGATGTGGTTTAGAAATTGATAAAGTCGACTTGAGAGTTGAGGTCACGAAGCTATATATATAAGAAATGGGGGGGGGGGGGGGGGGGGATAAATGGGTTGACGTCAGGAAGCGGTAATGAGAAGCAGGGGAAGAAGGCGTTTGACATAAGACTGTTACATCGATGGAGGAGAGGCGAAAGGAAAAGAAGAAGCTTAACTTTGATTTATGGAGTGTGGTAATGTATTGCGCTCACCTCTTCCATCGCGATTGACGTGATGATAACATCATCGGAGCTTTTGTTACGGATAGTAGGTGCTGATGATATATTACCTACTGAATACCTACCGAATACCTACCGGGGAGATGCTCGTTTGCTGGGCTCGCCAAATACGGTGGCTATTTCTTAAGTAGGTATATAACTATATATAATAATGTTATATGTAGATACCTTCCGAGGCGTTTTCTACCAAAGTCGAGGCCCCTCTACGAGAAAACGTCATAACGCATGTAATTAGGTACCTACTAAGCGTGGTGGTCATACACTATGACTAAAAGGTAACTACGCAGATTTATTATAACAGTGTATTTCATACAATCGGTACGCGTATTCTATCATAGGGCTGGCATGAACCGTCTAGCGCAAACACTTGGCCTCTACAATTCATTTCTACTGATGTCTTCACTAGTTATCAATCAAATACCTACCTAGACATATAAAACACACATGACAGGTATCGGAATAATTATGTTTTGGAGGACGCTTATCTCTCTAAACTCTCTAAACAAGTACCTATCTAGGTACCTAGCCTAGGTAGGTAGTTGGAACGCACCTTTTAGCCACGTACTTAACCTAGCACTGTTTACGGATATTCCAAACCAACAACAGCAACATTTAAAATAGACCAGGGGGGTTTGAATTGTAGGTAGCGTGTATGAGGCGACTTCTATAAGAGGTACGTATGGCAAAGAAGCTTAGGTATACATATATGGTAGAAAGCTACGTATGTTGAAAGGCTGTTTCTTGTCAATTGCTTTTGGCTTTATACTGCAACTGGTTGCTAGGGAGGATGGGGCGTCCAGAATTAGGTAAGTACCTTTTGCCACTATATTGTACCCAAGGTGATGGAAGTAATTGCGGAAGGACTACCTGATGATTTGTATAATATTTTTTAGCTGCTTACCGGTAAATTTCACATGAGATTCCCGCTTGATTATCCATACCTACTTAAGTACCTATGTAAGCATGGATGGTTGGTTGGCCAACCGCTAATCTGCTTACAAGTGATAAGCTTTTGTGGATCAAGGTAAAACCAGGTCTTCGGAATATGTTGGGAATTTACATCTATATATTCCTTTTATTTTTTACATGTATTATGAATATATTTTATTTGAATAACCAGCTTAAGATGGGTTCAATTTATTACAATTTATTAATTCAACTAATGGAATGGATGTAGTCATATGGATTGCCTTAAGTACGGAATGAATGGTGATCCATACCTACTTGTTCCAAAATGAAATTGAATAAGGGCTTAAAACTTCAACAGTGATAAAGAAGTGGAAAATATCTAATTAACCTAATAAGTATAATAAGTACCTATCTACTTACTTCTACCTACCTAATACCTACCTACCTACATTGTATATACCTTATGTACCTACCTAAATAACGGCCTTGCCTCATTCAATGTGAGGCACACACCCTTTGCTTTGCCGAGATGCAGGAACCGAAACAAGAATTGCAACGGGGCTATTCCGGCGGTCAGATTAGGTTGCCCGGGTCAAATCGCTGAAGAGGACGAAAACTCAGTGCGGGGTCGATCTGATGCGATTAGGATTAGTACCAAGTAAATAATGTAAATAAAAAATAGGTAGCGATACTACCACGAATAGAGTCGTTCCATTCGCTAGTATACCTACCTAGGTAGGTGATAAATGAAACCTGCGATGATGTGAGATAGATGTTGATACCCTACGAAAGCAACAGTACAATGATAAAAATGTAGGTACCTTAGTAGTTACCTAAGTAGTGTTGTGTAACGCAACAAGTATGTACGACATGGACTTACTTAATAGGTACCTAGGTAATATATAGGTATCTAGGTAGTATACAGGTACCTACCGATGTAATGGTACATGTCGCATAATAGATGCATGAGCGTTGCTTCGGGTTTCTAATTTCATCTCAACTTCTCATTGTTTGTGTTCTTATTCCCTGCCTCTTATCGACTTAGCAGCTTAGGTAGCCCTTACCTCCTACAGTTCTAGTCGCCGCCTTGTACATATGGTGCCTACCTAGAAATATTATGTCTAGGAGGCTGGTGTCGATCAACTAGGCATAATCAAATAAGTATATCGCTATGTAAAAACCCACTCATACCCTCGTCTTTAAGAGGTACCTATCTTTAACGTTGACTTATTCATAGGTCAAGACCTTTGAGGCCTTCGAAGCTCCTTAGACTCGCCCTTCTCGGGTCTCGCTCTTAGTGCCCTTTCTTTAGGTCTATTTCGAGACGTATGGACCTAAATATAACAAATTACAAGTACTACCCTCGTACAAATTCATTGCGCCTTGAAAAAAAAAAGAAAAAAAAAGGTCGATTGATTGAATTGAACCTTGGAAGCTTCATTGGTAGCTCGGTGTCTAGCGCATTCAGTCCTTGCTTTGGGGACCGGCGGACTGCCCCTCCTGCACCAAAGCCTTCTCTCTCCCTTCCTCCATTGTTTTGTTTTCCTTTGAAACCATGAGTCGTCGATACTCTTTCGGTCCTGAACCAGACGAGCGCGACCCCCTCGACAATCCCAATGACCCGAACCCTCTTTACGCAAATTCCAGTCGCCAGGGGCTTTCTTCCTCTCACCCTTCCTACCCTTCCTCTCCAACATCACAACCTCGATTCTATCGAGATTATCCAACCTCCTCTTCCGAATCGTATAGTCATCCAACTCATCCTTCCCCCACAAGAATATCAATACACCCTGGCGCCCATCCCGACTCAGTATTCCATAAGCCACGCCAGAATAAAAGATATAGCGGAAGGTCAGAAGGAGTTATCGCGTCTGAAGTTGGAACCGGGACTGGAGCCGGAGCTGGAGCTTTAGCTGGGGAAGTCTATCCTGAAGCTCACCCATCTTCATCCGGACCCATTCCGCCGCTTCATCAAGCGAACAGCGCACCCACTTGGGAACCCGAGCTCCCTCAGTCTAACATTACCCCAGGCGCCGATAATTTTAGCCAGGCTGCTGCTGGTGGCATGTCCGGGTTGGCTATGAGTGTTGCTGATAGGAACGCGCGAGAAAGCGGACTTGAAGCCATGAGACAAGCTCAGCAATACCAAGGACAAC
Source organism: Daldinia sp. FL1419 (assembly GCA_025201765.1). Lineage (NCBI taxonomy): Eukaryota > Fungi > Ascomycota > Sordariomycetes > Xylariales > Hypoxylaceae > Daldinia > Daldinia sp. FL1419. The sequence goes on from MU623436.1 coordinate 97,308, forward strand.
AACGCCAGCAGGCTCCCTATTCAGATGCGTACCAAAATTCGCCGCCTGAACACGCCCCATATGACGAACCCCGAAGTTACGCATATGATCGGAGCTATGATGTGCCGGGACATGGTTCCGGTCCTTATAACTCATCCGGTCAGACGTACGATTCTTCTCCTAGTCTGACCCAATCAGGAACCGCAGCGGTGTCTCATTCCGGCCAAGGGACTCCGGCCCGAGGTGTCCCCAGCTATCCCGGCGACCCGTTTCGGGATCCTCATTTGGCGTATGGTCAGAGGATGGACCCTAGGCTCGGACAGTTCAACCCGAACGACATCGACGACGACGGTGACGATGGTCTCGATTACCGACGCTCCACCCGAAATAGTATACTGAGTCTAGGAGGGTCGAGCCACCGAGGTGGTAACAACGCCGCCGGCGCCGGTGCTCCTGGTGTTGCTGGTGGTGCGGTTGTCGGAGGCGTCATGGGTGGGTTTATGGGAAAGAATCGACACAGCGGCATCAATTATGATCCAGTGCAAAATACCAGCTCTGCGGGTGGCCTTGGCGGCGTAGGCGGTGGATACGAGACGGGTGCGGGGACAGAGAAGCAGTCGGAATGGTTATCCAGCCAAAATAGTAGCCGCAAAAAATGGAAGTGGTCAGTCCTAATTCTCGTGGGCCTTGTCATCGCTGGCGGGATAGCAGGTGGGATTGTCGGTGGCATCTTGGCCAATAAGAACAAAAGTAATGGTGGTTCGGGTAGCTCCAATGGGGTTCAGTCCGCCGAATCGGATGCGGCCATGAATGGGGATCTAGACCTCGCCTCAACCGAGATTCAAACACTTATGAACAATCATAACCTACACAAGGTTTTTCCCGGTGTCGACTATACGCCTATCAACGTTCAGTTCCCGGATTGCCTTGAGAACCCCCCTTCCCAGAACAACGTTACTCGGGACGTTGCCGTTCTCTCGCAGCTAACAAACACCATCAGACTCTATGGCACCGATTGTAATCAAACAGAAATGACTATTCATGCTTTACGGCAACTAAAACTCCAGGATGACATCAAGATTTGGCTTGGTGTCTGGCAGGACGGAAATGCCACCACAAATGAGCGGCAACTAAGCAAGATGTGGAATATCCTGGACAAGTATGGGGCGGGTCCATTCAAGGGACTCATCATCGGTAACGAGATCTTATTCCGACAGCAAATGACCGCTTCGGAGCTTAGTGACCTGCTGGATACGGTAAGAAGCAATTTAACCAAACATAACTGGAATCTTCCCGTCGCGACGAGTGACCTCGGTGACAATTGGGATTCGCAACTAGCCGGCATGAGCGACTACATCATGGGCAATATTCATCCTTTCTTTGCCGGTGTTAACGCCAAGGACGCTGCTTCTTGGACTTGGCAGTTCTGGGAGAATAAAGCCCACGGGTTCTTCAAGACGGAAAACGAGAAGAACATAATCTCCGAGATCGGCTGGCCGACGAAGGGTGGAACTAATTGCGGCAGCGACAAGGTGACGGACTGTCCTAACGGCTCAGTGGCTGGTATCGACGAATTGAATACACTGATGGAGAATTGGGTCTGCCAGGCCCTCGAGAATGGAACCAACTATTTCTGGTTTGAGATGTTTGATGAGCCTTGGAAAATCAGCTTCGATACGCCTGGCAAAGAGTGGGAAGACCAATGGGGCCTCATGGATGTGAATAGGAACCTGAAAGAGGGCGTCAAGATTCCGGACTGCGGGGGTAAGACGGTGTGAACGACAGAGGAGAAGCTGGTTACCTCGTCCCTCAAAGCTGGTAATGTAATCAACTTCGCTATGCGCGGTAATGAGTAGTAGCCTACCAAACGTTCTTGACAGAACACCCCGCATAATGCCCTCAGCTCCAAAACGGTATAGGGTTGTATGATACCAAGCGAAACGAAGCGAAACGAAGAGGGTATAGGCCGGTCGTAGGAGGTCCGTGTGACTGAGAACGCAATTACCAGTATACGGATGTCTCGACTCAGATGGTAAATAGGAGTAAAGGATTCCTCTATTATGGTTTATGGCTTATGGTTTCACTGATACGATTCCCGGCGTAAATGACTAGGAGATGGAAGCACGAAAAGAGCATCAATGGGAGGTATGACTAGGTGGCGGCAAGACGATCATCGTCGTCGCGCATGTATAGCATTGTTATAAGTTACGGTTCAATCATTATGGTGTCTTTGAGGCCTTGGGTTCGTATATATTGTAAGGCTCGTCTGAAGACTTGGACTTTACAGTCTTCAGTTTCTTTTCGGGGCGGGTTCCTCTACGTTCACTTGTTCATGGCATGAAGTAGGCAATTAATAGGGTTAAATGCATTAGCTCTGACTATTAGCTGCGGGTTCACGTCGTGGTCTTTTATTTCTAGCCCCATCTATAGATATGAGGTCGTCGATACCTATCGTAGATGCATACACTCGTATAATATTGTGTTTCTCTTATGGGCATCTACGTAGGTAGAGATGCATAAATGTATGTACCCACTTGATGTTGTCCATACCATAGTGGCAGTGGGGGGGTTGCTACAACCATAATAAATCGAAATATTGTTTTATATTTGAATAGCATTCTTTAACAGATATTTAAATATAACCATTATAACGGTTTTGGATTTTATAATGATTTTGAATTTTATAATAATTATATTTTTTTTATTTTAAAGTTTTGATTGGTTTAAAAAGTGGGGCAAATTTATTTTAAAATTTGAAAATTTTAAGGTTTTTTTTTTTGTTTTTTTTTTTTCTTTTTTTTTTTTTTTTTTTTTTTTTTTTTTTTTTTTCGTTTGCACGTTATTGTATGTACCTATCTAGTGTAGATGTCTGTCTACCTTACGGCTTGGTGTCCCTTGGGCAGCAATGTTACTACCGTTTGAGATAAGTCGGGGTCGTAGTAAGTGGTAGGGTTACAATTACTACTAATAGGCCAATGACATCGTGCTTGATTTCTCTTTGGTCAACGCATATGCTATTCTTCGTTTTTCTAATCACGTATGGATTGCCAAAATGAAGTTTTTAAATGCATGCTCTTCGTGTACCTAGGTACCTATATACCGATGTCTCATCACTTTGCATTTCTATACCTGCCTGAGTATAGTGTATAGTGTATAGACCTCGTCACCAGTCTTTATCTAGGAATTATACACGTAGAAATGAGCACCGAGCACAAGCGAAGCAACCTTATTACAAATATTTTATTCCCACAAAGACCTATGGCTTAACCTTATTATCATGATTCGTAATCGTGTGCCCTAGTATAGTACAGTCTGAACCTAACCTTATAACCCTTACGCCGCCAGCTTCCAGAGCGGGACGTACGCTCGCGCGGCGGGAGTATCGTCATCTTCGTCCTCGATCGCCTTATTCATGCGAGTGATCCAATCGTTCTCCATCCTCGCTGCGTCCCGCTCTATCTGACCCATGACCGCCAACTCAGCTAGCATATCATCGACAAGAGCACGACTACCACGCAGCATCTTCGCCAACCCCGTTCCCGAATCTTCCTCTTCTACATCGCCGAGGTCTCTCAAGTCAGTCTTCCACTTCTCTAGTTTGCGAAGTAGGCCTTCGCAGTCACGGGCCCAGGATCGGTCTAGGTCGCCCAGAAATTGGACCTCGTCGCCGGCGATTAGCCCGTCGACGTCACCGGTGCGTTGGGCTGCGATGATGGAGGACATGCGGCCGACCCAGGCCTCGAAGTCGGAGACCACGCGCTGATATCGACCTCCTGGCTCGCCGAGCTGCCATACACCGTTTACAACTTCGTCTAAGATTTGGACTTTCTCCTCTAGCCCTAGCTTTGATCGATTGCTCCTACCCCAGCGTACTAACGCCGCTATGTTCCGGGCTTCGACGCCGTGCCTCTCGAGCTTGACTAGTGCGTCGTGATCAGCATTTAGTCGAGCGAAGCGTGCTCCGAGCTTTTGGCGTGCGCTGCTACGCCATTCCGAGTCAACGGCCGTGGCGTCACGGTGTAAGAGCGAGAGTTGAAGGAGCTCAGTCTGTAGACGACTTGTTTCGGCTGATATGGCGACATTGGCGGGTAGCTTAGAGGGAGAGGGGGGCGCAAGGAAGGTGGACGTCAAAGGCTTCGGTGCGAGCGACTTTGCTGGACTATAATGCTGCTGAAGCGTGCTAAATGCCGGACGGCTGACAGGCTGCTGCGCAGGAGCAGTGGAAGAAGAGGTGGTGGAGGGTTGAGACACCGATTTTGTTCGCGCATGGGTCTGGGATCTAGTCTGCCGCGTCGGAGCTTTCGAGGTCGCTGTTGTAATTGTGCTTGTGGTGGGGCTTGTGCGACCCGACGATGTGGACGACGTCTGAGATATGCGGGATTGGGTGGCGGGGCGGAGGGTTGTCGCGGCAGTAAGGTTCGTGATTGTGGATTTCGATCGCGAGTGCCCGATAGGTCGATTAGAAGCTGTAGGAGGTGGACCACCGGATGACCTCGGTCGACTGACAGTAGTACTCGCAGATCTGTTTGAGGTGGTTGTTCCGGTTGTTGTCGACGACGATGCTGGCTGACGTGTAGATGACGCTCTGCCTAGGGGTCTCGGAGCTTTCGTTGCAGTATTGCCAGCATTGTCAGAGCGTGTTATCGGGGGTTTGCTGTAAGATCCCGAAGGAGGCCTCCCTGTAATAGTAGAGCTTGCAGTTCTTCGCGAAGTGGTGGTAGTAGATGATGAGGATGCTGTATTTGATGCCATTGAACGAGTCGTCATTGTCGGTTTAACCGGCAATCTACTGGGCGACGTGTTTCCAGCCTCGTTACGGGCCGAAGGCGCATTTCCTCGTGTCGCGCCATTTCTTCCGGCGGTAGGCTTTTGAAGGGATCGCGTGCGGCTCAAGCTCGTTGACGACGACATGATGGCGGCTGGTGCTTAAGACAGAGACTCTTTTTATGGGAATTATTTAATTAGAGTGTCGGTAAATAAGAATCAGGGGTCTATTGTTTTATTGACCCGTGCACGCGACTAGCAAGGTAAAGTTACCCAAAATTACAGTGGATGACACCTATGGCAGGACCCCCTGCTGTTCAACCCCACTAAGTTGAAAGGGCTCAAAAGGCTATCACAACGTTGGTTCCTCCACAGTTGCGCCTGCCATTGGTAAAAGTAGATGCCTCTTACCTGTGGGCATATAACACGTAGTCGTTGCAATAATTCCAGCTATTTACTTTTCGCGATATGGAAAGTACGCACCAATATGTTGTTAGAGCGTTTCAAAACTTGTCATTAAGTGGATAAATGTACACATGACAAAAACTACAGTTCAGCCAAACATGGAAACTGCCTGCCGTGTTAACAGATAATATTAGTGAAAGGCCAGGACAGAGCAAGAACATTAAAATCAAAAATACCAAAAGTGAAGAAGGTACATGGAAGCCAGTCATAGGTATTCATCTACATAAGCTCAATCGCAGTTGCAGTTGCAGTTGCAGTTGCAGTTGCAGTTGCAGTTGGTATCATCATACGGCTTCTAGCCAGGATTCCACTATGGGATTCCATTATGTCCTTTCCCCCTTTTCCAATTCCCTTTGTCCAAGTCCAAATCCTCGCCGTACTTGTTATATACCATTCAAGGCGGTATGGTATTATTCAGACAATAGTGGTATCACGATACCATAAAACGCCTATTTTCAAATGCAAAACCCCCCTTTTTGTCGTCATCTATATGCTGATGCATACGCCGAATGAGATTATTCGTTGTTCATCGATGCCTCTCTCAATGAGCATCGGAGTTGGTTTTCGTACTGTACACTTCCCGAATATTGATGTTGAGATAATAATGTGACCATAAGTATGATAATTCGTACTTGAAGAAGCAAAGAAAAAGAATCGTCAGCTAGGTGAATGTTCGGTAGTTAGTCGTACCAACAGGAACTTAGGAGCCTGCTGCTTGCTTTCCTTTCTCGCGGCGTTGGTCAACTTCCATGTTATCCATCAACAGCTTAAGGTTCGATTTATAAGGGCCTATCAATCGTTCATGACATCCGACGCAGATGCGCAAATTACACCATGAACAAATTTTGCGCGAACCCGTGTCTTCAATGCCACATGTCTGACAAGCTAGTGGATAATTCGAATTCTTTACTGGCAGCCATTTATCGTGGTGAACATAACAGTTGTAGTGTCGCGAGGAGATGGGAGTGGCTTTCCAGATGGCATCTGTCGACGGGGCAGCCAAGTTATAGTTCCTAGGAAAGCGAGAGAGAGCCTCGTTGACCTGGGCCGTTTGCTCCGCAGTCATGTGTTCCACAGACTCGCCAATATCGCTAAGTGCGCTTGTATCAACATCTTTTGAAAACTTGCGCGTTGGTTTGCGGCTGCTAATATCTGACGATAGGGTTGTCTCATTTAACGCCGTTGCCATATTGAAGAAATCAGGTTTCTTCGAGAGTTCGTCTGCATCTGGTGGTAACGCCAGAGGCATCGCGACGGGCGAACTTGACTGTGGTGAAGCTTTAGGTCTCATCATTTCCTGAGCACTACGAAGAGACGACGGGGAGCGCAAGGCCGGATTGCTCTGAGATGGTCGCGGGTATCGTGGAAGTCCAACACCCGGCTGCCTCAAGTCGGACGAGCTCCCTTTCTTATGGACTTCCGGCTGGCTGCGAGGCACAGGGGCGCCGACCGCGCGGCGCGAAATTGGCTTTTCCACGGACTCCTTTGGGAGAGCTTCCGATGGTGGTCCGAGACGGATCGGCGCGTGGACTACTGTCTCGACCGAAGCCTTTGGTACCGCAGAATCCTCGGCGCCAAGTTGATCTTTTGCAGGAGGCGCAGGGTTCACGTTAGTCTTATCTTCGTACTGTGCCCTGGATTGAAGGCCTCCGATATGCTCACCCTTTTCAACCGGCTCCTCTTTAGCTTTCTCGGGGCTCTTGGTGGAATCGCCTCGGCCCGTAAGCTCCTTGAGCTTTGCCGAAAGCTTGCGCATCTTGTCGTCTCGTTGCGGTTCTGTTTGTTTACTTGGTCGAATATTTCTCCCAGGGAGTGAAGTGCTTCTGGGAGGTAACGGAGAAGTGGCGTTATTAATTTGTGTGGGCGGTGGGGGTGGAAGAGGGTCTGGGTTAGCAGGCTGCGCAGTGGATGCGGTTGATCCGTGGGAACCAGCTAATTTTAGCTCTGGTACAAGAAGGCCATGGTCAGATTTAGATGATGCACGTCGTCGCCAAATCTCTCGTCGCCGGGGCGAGTCACCGTCGAGATCGGATGGCGATGCTGATGGACCTCTATTATGTGTACCGGATTCGGACGCTGGGAGTGCCGGGAATGGGTCTACGGGCCGGACTCGAGGCGGCGTACTTGGACGGAACGGGTCCTTCAATGGTGGCGGCGGCGGTGGTAAATCAGCTGTCATCGTTTCATCCGACATCTTCCGGGCCTCATCTCCGTAGGGATTGCTTGGAAGAGCTGTTAACGTCTTTGTTAATGACGGTTGAATATCATTTATTCCTTCTCGTTCTGGTGAATTAGATGGCTCGCTATCCTTTGTGAATATACTGCCTTGCGACGATCTCTGAACGGAGTCGGATGATGTATTCGAATATGCCGATAAAAGACTAGATATAGAAGAAACTCGTCTCATCTTCTTCGTCTTAGCATCTGCGGTGGGGGCTGGATTTGCTGGTAGTCCAACGGGCTTTCTCGGGATCGACCTCATCTGCGTTTGTATATTTGGTGCCCCCATGGCGTTTGCTGGCGGTAAAGCAGGAAGGGGGGAGTTCAAGCTCGGCTTCGGACTCTTTGGACTACTAATGCTCCTGGCACTAACACTATCCTGCCTGGGTGGGAATGGCGAATACACCGAGGGCAACGCTTCCTGAGGAACTATCTCTGGCCGGTCGTTCTCTAACTCAGGCGGAGGGGCAGGCAACGCTTTTGAAAAACGCGAACGACCCGACTTAGGGGCCTGAAGAAGTGTAGGGCGTTCCATTACTACTACGTATTATCGGCTGAATTAGGGGTTTGATAGGAAGAAGTAAGAATGGCGAAACCACATATGCTGTCATACCAACTTGGTGAGATATGACGGTTCTCGTTGCCCCGATTGTTTCGTCTGATAAGGTCGAGAGAGAAGGGACGGGGGTTGAGCAATCAGGGTTGCAGAAGAAAGCAGTGATATGCTGTTGAATGGGTGTGGGTTCAGTAACCCTCTGCTAATACCCTTGACTTGATCCTTCTTTACGGCCTTGCGGAATGACAGCACTTGGATGCAGGTACCGCGTTCGCAGGATCCACACAAGAGAGTCTCGACGAGTTAGAAGGCAGAGGACCCCTGCGTTGATGGAGACACCAACGTTCTTTTTAGCAATTTCCTGCAAGACTGCTGCGGAAACTGGCCCAGGGAGGAAGCAGGTTTAGAGATGGGCCAGGGGCGAGTCGGAGCCTTAGCCCTACAGATTTGGGGGAGTGCTCTTTGTGGGAGGCCCGCTCGATCTGTTACGTATCGCTTACACTGCAATGTACGAATCCTCTTGCCTCCCCTTCAGAACAGGGCCGAACAGCAAGTCTACATGGGTTGCTTTAGTCCCCCTCGTGGATATAGACCCTTGAACGGGCGTTTCAGCCACAAGAAGATCCCAAAGAGGAGGATATTTAACTTTAATTAACGGGACTAAGTGGACACCTACCTATCATGTATTTTGTCTTGGAGTCGTTTTCTCAACCGATTAATATTTCGACCAACGTTCGCGATTGACACTGTTTGAGAGTTTGAACAAGGTCAGACGAATTCTAACCTATGGCTACCTACATAGATGGGTAAGTACCTAGTATGGATGGGAATCGAATAGCGAATTGCGATAAAGGCATGCAAAAAGCTCGAAGAGGAAAGCAAGAGAGAAAAGATCCTTGCCACTTCACACGGGTACCGACGCTGATGCCTAGGGACCTCGAGAACATGTCTAATTGGAAAATCTCACCACTAGACTAAAATGAGATTAGCAAGACAGGCCTGTTGAAGAGGTGGTGTGCGAAAACCGCTCCAGCCACAGTAGTCTACACGGTTGTATCCCCTAGGACCGATCTAGGTACTCGAGGCTGTGCCTTCAAGCAAGAGACGATTATATGGTGGTTGGTTGGTTGCATGGAATGCAAACGCGTCAAAAATTTTCATCCGAAGTAGGTTAAGCCGGGCTATGCTCAGGGCCGTTACTCTCGAGCATGGTTAAACCCGTCCCGCGTACGGAAGAGTTAACCAGTAGAAGTTTGGTCAAGAATCAATAGGTAACATTCTCTACCGGTCTGAGGACCCTATCAAAACCTCAGGTGCAAGCATATCTGGAACTTCGGCAAAACCGGAGATTGGCAGCAGTGTTTTGCATTCCCTTGCAGATCCGGGTTGATACGTATAGTGTATAGGTAAGTACCTACGTATCGAGACTTGTCGTCGCGCAGGTCACGATCGGGATTTAACTTTCGAGTTTTAATTAACTAACTATAACTATGTATTAACTTTAAAGTACATATGCATCTATATACCGATTTTGAAGAACTTACTTCGAACATCTTCAAAAAGTTGAGTTCTGATAATCAGATAAAAATGGATACTGGTCCGTGTGAAGCCGTTTCGGGACTTGGGATCGAGTTTCCGGGTCCACTGAACCATCGAGCCGGTGTGACGGACGCGTGCATGGAGCAGGTCTAGTTGCATTCATAGATGTAGTGTAGGGACCAAAGATATTTTATTTCGAACCAACTTGCAGGTCAAGAATACCTACCTACCTACCTACCTACCTACGTAGAAAGAAATGCACGACGCCGATCTGATCTACGTGAAGTACCGAAAGGCACGAGAAGAAGAATCAAGACCCCGAATGCCCAATGTTTTATAAACCAAGTACAACACTACCTATAATTTGATCCGAGATGGTACATCACGAATTCCACGCACCTGGATTTTAATCTGCAGAGATAATCTGCAGACAGGTTGAGCTGATACGAACGCGTCGCGGTAACATGCATTAGTTGACCATCGGGCTGCTCGTTGGTAACCACTAATCGTGCGGTTCGAAGAGAGTACTGCATCTAATATCGGTACGACATTCTTCATTTTCGTATGGAGATTTAGTCCGTCGCAATCAAACAAATAATCTATCGAATTATCTGTTTCGGAGATAAATGGAAGAAAACAAGCAGATCCAAGTTTATCGATCAGATTAAGCTCAGTTGACAGTTGCTACTACAATGCAAGGTGGGAGTAATACAAGAAAGACATGGGCCCGAGGAAATAATATAATTATCTAAGGTTAGGTTAACCGTTACATAGTACCTGATTCCATGCGGGTCGTAAAATAGAGTTTCGGCGGGCTGCTTCGCGATTGCGGGCGAACGTTATCTCTTGCACCTAAGGGCCCCCCCGGACAAGGCGCCGCACGCCGATAGATTAGCAATCAAGCGCTGCAGGATCTCCAATTGCGTGATAGCGAAATATGCAGACCGCTACTAACAGGCTTCAAAACTCGCCTTTGTTTGCAAGGTCTTCCTACTAAGAGGGGAAATGGTGCATGCTCTCGTCGTTTTCGAGGATCACTCGTAAATAATAACTACATTTTCGATCATTCTTTTTGGTAGTTATAAAAATATATAAAATTATATAAAATTATATAACAATCTTTGTAGACTTTCTCGCGGAGTTTAGATTTCTCAATGCCGTCCGACCACGCCGAGGGAGGTGCGGAGACGACGCCTCTGCTCAAGAAGGATGTCTCGGCTGTCAGCGTCTCGGCTCAGAGCCAGTCTAACGGCACGTTTTCGAGCTCGAGCAACTCCGTCACAGACGACGTGGAAAATGGCCGGCCTGACGACGACGCACCGAGCGGAGGGGTGACGAAGCCCAAGGTGAATATGAAGGCTTTGCTGCCGGCGCTTGCTATCGGTGTAAGTATAGACCTCTAACCTTAGAGATGTTCGTATTAAGCTGGAACTAGCAATGCTAATAGTCGTAGATTTTCATGGTGGCGGTAGACCAGACGTTGACCATCGCCAGCTACGGCAAGATGGGCAGCGACCTCAACGCGCTGAATTCGACGAGTTGGATCTCCACCTCGTATTTCCTGACTCTAACCGTGTTCCAGCCCCTATACGGGCGGTTATCTGATATCTTCGGACGCAAAGAGTGTCTGCTCTTTGGGTACGCCGTCTTCGGGCTGGGTTGCCTCGGCTGTGGTCTCGCACGGGACATCTCCGAGTTATGCATTGCCCGCGCTGTAGCCGGCATTGGAGGCGGCGGTATGAATTCCGTCGTGACGATTCTAGTGACGGACCTCGTGTCGCTTAGGGATCGGGGCCTTTTTCAGGGGTACATTAACATCGTGTTCACCGCCGGCAGTACGTGATACCAACTCTTCTTCCCCTTTTCTTCTCTTTTCTTTTTTTCTCCCCCTCCTCCAAAGCGTGTTTCGGGGATCGGTATCCCCCTTATAGGCTGTATTACACCCGAGACATGGCTGGATCCCCCGGGCACCTTTCTCAAAAGGAACTGATTATTGACTTTTTGTCCTTGTAGTGGCGTCCGGGGCGCCCATCGGCGGGCTGATTGCCGACACTATCGGTTGGCGGTGGGCGTTTGTGGGCCAGTTCCCGCTGGCGCTGTGCGCGTGGCTGGCTGTGTTCTTTGTCCTCGATGTCCCGAAAATGGACCACGCGCACTGGACGCAGAAGGTGTTGCGGATCGACTTTCTGGGCGCCTTTACGCTTGCCTCGGCCGTGTTTACGTTGTTGTTTGGTCTCGATAACGGTAGCAACGAGGGTTGGAATCAACGCATTACGATTATCCCCCTGGCCCTGACGCCGCTCCTTTTCGCGTTGTTCCTGTTTATCGAAATCAAAGTTGCGTCGGCACCGTTCGCCCCGGGCCATGTTATCCTCGACCCGTCGCTGCTAGCGGTGTTTGGAGCGAATATGTTTGGTGTGGCGTCACAGATGGGCGTGTCATTCTTCATCGCGCTGTTCTTCCAGGCTGCTGTGGGCATGTCGGCGACGTCCTGCGGTCTTATGTTCATACCTAGCACGGCGTTCGGACTTACGGGTTCGCTGAGTGGTGGCATTATTATGCGTCGGACGGGCAAGTACTATTGGATTACGGTGATCGGATATGCCTTGGTGGTCCTTGGCATAGCACCCTCGGTGTCGTTCTCGGGCGCCGTGGTCAAGTCCACTGTGGGTGTCGTCATTGGACTTTGCATTATGGCGCTTGGATCAGGCTCTTGTATGTTTCTATTTCCCCTGTCTCTGTTTACTCCTCTTTTGCCTTTTATACCCAACCATACCCCTTTTATAAACGGATATGTCTTCTTCTAATTGAGGAAGAACCGGTCAAGGGTGAGGCACAAGATGCTAACATAGTCGATAATAGCAATTACTACTACACTCATCGCCATCATCGCCAACGCGACCCCGGCCGACTCAGCTGTAGCTATCGCATGCTCGTACCTTTTCAGGTCACTAGGTACGACGCTCGGCGTTAGCATATCCACAGCAGTTCTGCAACAGGTCCTCCGCACAGAGCTCTCCACAGCACTCGGTGGTGATGGGGACAAGGCCCGCGAGATTGAAGAAGGTGTGCGCCAAAGTCTCGACTATATTCGGAGTCTGGACCCCGCCATCGCCGAGATCGTGCGTGCTTGCTACGCTGTCGCTGTGCAGTGGGCTTTTCTACCCGTCGGCATTTTGGCCGCGGGAGCCCTGCTCTCGTCTGTGTTCATTAAGGAAAAGAAGCTTGAGGGTCGATAGGTGGCATACGAGATACCCATCGGACCGTTCGGTCGAGAGATAGGGGGCAGGCAGCGATGCGGACGAAGAAAATGGGAAGGAGGTTAAATGGTAAGTAGGACAAGGAGTGCAGGGCGAAATTGAATAATTGAACGAAGCCTGCGCCTGTAGATATAAAAACTAAATATTGAAGTAATTAAAAGGAATAAAAAAAGACTTTACAAAAAGCTCAGCCCCGGGATCCGAACCCCCCCTCTCAGGGAGGCTCTTTGCCCGAGACCTACGAAAATCCCGTGACCGAGATTTTACTGTCCGAGGAAGCAGGCCGTTCACCACAAGGCCATCCCGCCGTTGCGGACTGGCCTGACAGCAGGTAGTTGCGAGCTTCTTTTGGACGGAAGAATGGTTTGCAATTGCTCTATATAAGTTTAACTTCGGAATGAGGAGGGGGTTGCACGGGCCCGGGCCCCACTGGTTGCCGTGGTTGACGGGTGACGGGTGACGGGTGGTATTGGGGGGTATATACCCGGCGAGGGGGTTGAGCGTACTATGTGTGAGTGTATAGATGCCTCCTTGGACGTGCTGGGCGTGGGCGCCGATGCATCGAAGCCTGCCTTGAGGTTCAGAGTAGGTGATTAGGGGGAGGCCTTTGGCATCAAATCTACCTACGTATCGTGCCACGGAAAGGGAGCATATCTCCCGATCTGAAGCCAGAAGTAGAGCCATGAACGATAGGAAGTCTGGTATTAAGCGATAAAATCGATGGTTTCATAATGTAATAGCAACACATTCCGTCATTGTACGCTTTAGAAGTTGAGATTAGAAATATCATCGACTTATAATCTACCTAAGCTACCAACCTCTACTTTAATATCGTCCCCTCGTACTAGTCTAGGGGGGATATGTAATATCTCTGTAGACTACTCCTCCGTCGTGTTGTCGAACCTTAGAGGCTTCTAGAAAATCAAGTGTACGAGTTTGAGATTGTATGGTTGGAGTCCGGCCCTAAGAGAACGGACTACAAGCACGCCTAGTAGTCTTAGAGCCTTGTCCTGCCTTTCTTTTACTTCTCACTACGGTTCATCTTAGTACTTGACGTATATAGCATCTCTTTGTATTAGATTATTATACTAATTGATACCTTCGCAATAGAAGTTGGCAACTTTAATCCAACAAATTGTAATAAGTAACAAGAGCTTGGCGATTAAGTTGGGTTCTGGGCAGCGGGCTCTGTCAGTAATCATATAAACCGGAAATCGGAACGGGATACGCAAACACCAAAGCAACATCAGCACACAACGCAGACTGATATACCGCAAAGCCATCACGCAATAACTCCAACAAGCAATCTTGGTTAAAGTGTAATCGATATTCCAAACCCCTCGACCTAGAAAGCGGTCCAAGATAGATGAAGAGGGTATGTTACTGCTCTAACTAATCCGTGCCTGGTATCAGATCCCCGCCCGAGAGATGTATATGTTCCATCACACCTCGTCGTATGATAATGTAATAAAATGCGCACGTATGTCTCATGCTCGTAAGAACCGCCCCACCCACTCATCGTCCGTCTACAAAGATTAAGTCGTGAATTGAACAAGGCAACACTCATTACTCGCTCGCAGACCTCAAGAGACATTGCCTAACTTTTCGTTCTCCTATCGCCACCTGATCCCTGGCTCACTTGGCTACGGACCCACGGCACGCCTCCTTCGCACCCTTACACCACGGGACCCTATAGGAATCCACGTCGGGGAAAGCTGACACCTTCTACGGCAGCGTTATCGGTAAACCAGCTGCATCTTTCGCCTGTCGCTTCGTTGACGAGGGCACACGGAAGTCCGTTCCCTTGCTCGAATATTTCCTTCATAATTTCCTTCTTTTCAGCGCCTGTGGCGACGAACGCGACTTTGACAGCATGCGTAACAACTGGTAGTGTGAGAGTAATTCTTCGCGGCGGCGGCTTTGGCGAGTCATCGATAGGTGCTACCCAGGCATCAGTCTCGCGGAGAAGCGGGTGACCTGGGAATAGGCTGCAAGTGTGGCCGTCTGGGCCTGAGCCAAGGAGTAGTAGGTCGAAGATGGGTAGTTTGACTGAGTCACCCTTAGCAAAAGAATTGACAAGTACTTTCTCATACTGATCAGCCAATTCTTGCGTATCGTCTAGATATTGTGTGTCGATGGGATGTATGGTAGGTTGACCTAGTTGAGTGGGGATCTTGTCTAGCAATTCCGTCTTGATCAATCCATAATTGCTGTCTTTGTGATCCAATGGTACAGCTCTTTCGTCGGCGAAGAATATTTCCCATTTGTCGAATTTGATGGCGTCGTCGTTGGATTTGGGATCTGCGAGGAGAGCCTTGGCAAGGGTCTTCGGTAGCGAACCTCCCGAAACTGCGACTTTGAAAACGCCATGACGTGTGATTCCAGCATTTTGGCATGTGATGATGTAGGATCGCAGGGCGGGCGCAAGAGCTTCGACGTCGCTGAACGCGAACAAATTGGGCTGCTTTCCCGGCATGGTGGTAGACTATAGGTATGCGACTCTAAATACGTAGTACCTAGGCGGGCAGGTATAAAGGCGAAAATATGAATGCGGTAAGTCGATGTAAATAAGGTAAGGCGAGATTAAAGAAATTGGGAAATTCCGAGTTGATTTTTTGGAAGGGAGGGATGAAAGATGATGGTGGGGTAGTTAATGTAAGGCGATGTAAGGTGAGGTAAAGTAAAAAAAAATAAAAAATAAAATAAAAAAAGGATGTATCTGTAAGGCGAAGCTTGTAGCTAATTAAAGTAAGGTACGTAGCTTGGTAACTTTTCAAGAGTGGTTTTTTTTTTTTTTAGAGAAACAACTACCACCCAAGCTTAACTAGGTTAATATAGTTATTAATAATAGAGCCTCAGGTTTGATAACGATCCAAATACTGATACGATAAGATAGATAAATAGATAGATAAATACCTAATGTACTACACCGCAGCAATTAAAAAGTCCTGTGTATACGTGGTGTGTGGATTCTTTAAATATCCTGTTTGCTTCTCTGATCGCCTACGATGCTAAATTGATAAAAGTTGGTAGAGTGGTATTACCGACTGAGGAATTTTTGACGATATCGAAAACCGATACGGTTGCACATGTAGTAATAGCGTATCTTGCGTTGGCAGTGGGTGGTGTCCACTCGCTATTAAGAATTCAATCCGCCAGAACCCTTGGCGTCGAGCCACCGGGCCGTTTTGCAATTGGGCTGGCAGGTCCCGAGTCGGTTGACTGGTTATAAAAAGGTACAAGACTTATAACTTTTGAGATATGCGCAATATCGAATCTATTGCTCGGTATTAAAAAAAGGAGTATGTGTATTGACTTTTAGCGGTGTCAAGAGAAGGAGGTGATTAGAAGACTCTGCCTATCCTGTCTATACCCGTTCACATGTGGGTATTGATATGGGTATGGTATTATGGACTACCTATGGAAGGTTGTAGATTAGGTTGTTGTGTCAACGTTCGGTGTTTTTTGCGAAGGATAAAAAAGAAAGGGAAAAAATTTATGGAGGGGTTTATTCGATGATTGACGTAGGTCTTACTGATCTTGGATAACCAGAGGGGCGGGACAGGGAGATGACCTGTAGATAAGCGGGTCGTGTTCCGTTGATGGGGTGGATGGGTGGATGGGTGGACAGGTGGGGGTTTCTGCGCAACATTAGAATGGAACCGATGCGGGGCTATTTACTTTCCATCATAAGTACTACCTATAGTTAAGAGGTACCTAACTTATCTTTATCATATGTACCTCTATTGGAAACGCATAGGTGATATATGCAAGGACCTCGTCGGCTGGCCAATCGTCGCCTCCTGCTTATCCTTTCCAGACGAAATGCTGTCGGGTCCATGATGCTTCACGATGATGAATTCTTCGATGACTTTCGAAGGTTTGAAATTCGACCCCGTTTTCGGTTAGTCTATCATCACGCATCGCGCATCGCCCATCGCACATCACGGCAGTTCCTTTGACCATGAGATATTCTTCTATTTATTCTTCTATCTTTTTATTACTAACTAGTATAACCAGTAGCCTACTTACCTAATGTCGTCATGTTTCCCAAGTCTTGCGCGTAAGACCGTAGGTACCTACCTAGTACCTAGTATAGTTCTTCATCCCACAAAGAGTTTCCGGCTCGCCCCAACCCTTTGATCCTAGCCTACCTAATCGCGGTAGTACACGATATAACTCTTTGCAGGTAGGTTTGATGATTCGAATATACATGCAACGTACTACTTACTCACTAGTTGGGGATTCGAACCACTCAACGAGCTTTTCTTGCTATCGCCGAAGGAGTAGGTGACAAGTCATCTCCAATGCTGGTGTAAGTGTGATCGGAATTTCTATCGAATCGTACCTTCACGATTCACCAAATTCTTGTCGCAACCATAGAGCAACAGGCCTTGGGTATGATTACAGATGTTGCCTTACCGGCGATTTCAGGCACAGTCTGCACACGTTCTACACCGGTAGGGTTCCAATGCAGCACCGACACAGTAGCCGATCTCATATCTGGGAACTTGTGACGATAGCTGCTCTAGCGGCATATAAGTTTACGACATGACATGACGGAAAGGTGCGGTAACATTGATGGGTCTATAAATTTTAATAGTTCCTGAGCGTTTAGCTTGGCATTCTCGACAACAGCAATTAGGCTCTGGTTCCGAATCATGCATAGGTACTGCTTCGTGCAGATCCGGACCATCGGGCGTACCTTGCGGTCGACGTATTTCCCGTTAGTTAGTACCTCCACCAGTACAGGCGTAAATCTGATTTACCTTGTTCCGTTGGACTTCATTGAAAAGAAACTCCTTAGCGAGTAACTTGAGTTTGGGGATCATTTGCGATATTTTGATATAGAACGTTTAATAAAATCAAAGCGTGCAAGGCCAAATAACAATGAGCTTCATAAGCGAATACGTAGACTAATAAGTTAACATTTTATCCGTTTCAAGGGACGGGCGTAACAAGTACCTGCGCCGGGAACGGACGGCGATTGAACCAAACACCGGGGCTGTTCTGATATGATGTAAACAGCCTTTAAAACTTCACTCCTACAACCACTTATACAGCAAGTAGATTGCGACGACATCAAGAATCGCGATCGGGCAGCGATTCGCAAACAGATTTGGGAAATATTCTTTCGCTTTAAATCCTATCGATAACTACACAAAATGCCGCAAGCACCTAAATACCTAACTGGCGATTCAGCTGCCATCAACGAATTTCTTGACAAGTTTGACGTGCGTCATTTTAACCTGAGCTACCACCCCCGATAGCGCCCTTCCCGCTTTTCCTAGCACAAAGACTTACCTTGTATATAGGTCTTTTTGCTTGACTGCGATGGTTAGAATAATAGGCCAAGCCCTAAGATGACTATAGGGCTGAAATTTTACAGGAGTCTTATGGTCTGGGGACCATGTCTTTGACGGCATCGTCGAGACCTTAGAGATGTTGAGATCGAGAGGTAGGTTGGGCTTAACAAAAACGGCAAACTACTTAGGCATGCGTAACACAGACTAAGTTGTAGCAGGAAAGCGGGTTGTATTCGTCACCAATAATTCCACAAAGGACCGACCAGGCTACCAGCAAAAGCTGACGGGCTTGGGCATCCCTAGTAACGTCGAGGAGATATTTGGCTCATCTTACTCAGCCGCGGTATATATCTCGCGCATCCTAAAGCTACCCGCACCTAAAAACAAGGTCTTCATCATTGGTGAAAGCGGCATGGAGTCCGAGCTGCGTTCTGAGGGGGTGCCTTTCATCGGTGGAACGGACCCGGCTTTAAGGCGGGACATCACGCCCGAGGACTTTAAGCGGTTAACTGACGGCTCTTTGTTGGACCCGGATGTCGGCATTGTACTTGCTGGCCTGGATTTCCACATCAACTACCTCAAGCTATCTATGGCCTACCAGTATATCCGACGAGGCGCAAAGTTCATCGCGACTAACCTCGATAACTTACTACCTATGGGCGATACCTTCTTCCCTGGCGCCGGTTCCATCTCTATCCCATTGGTCAACATGACCGGAGAGACACCCTTGACACTGGGAAAGCCTAGCCAGGCCATGATGGATGCGATCGAAGGGAAGTTCCAGCTAGATCGGACACGGACCTGCATGGTTGGCGATAGACTAAACACTGACATTCAATTCGGCGTCGAAGGAAAGCTAGGCGGAACACTACATGTACTAACCGGTGTGCACAAGAAGGAGGACTGGCAGGCTGAGAATGCCGTGGCCGTTCCCGCCTACTATGCCGATAAGCTAAGCGATCTCCGAGGTGCGACGTCGTGAGACGCACCTCATCTTACCCGTGGCCCGTGTTATTCAACTTTGATTTTCATATAGATTTGATGCTCAGCATGATACAGCATAAACCGCCTTAAAGTGCTTAATAGACAGACAGACAGACAGATAACAAACCACGAATGCCGGAGGCGCTATCGTGAATTTCAAATAATATAACAAAATAGATAGCCGCCTCGTATTTTTCAGAATTATACACCGTGACCACTACTAGCCTCCCGCAGTTTACCAGCTCCAAGCTTCGGCGCAATGCTGTCGACTAAACTAAACCGAGATCCCAAATATCTCTCCGAAATCGCATGCTCCATTGGAGGGAATTGCGGCTCGATATGCCGATTTCCCCGCGTGACTATTCAGCTACCCCAATGGAGAGGGGACTAGTTTGTGTATATTGATTCGACGGCCGCTTCGAGGTTATGGTGCATATCGTCACTTGGGATGGTACTTAACGTACCACTATTTGACGACATGCGTATATTTAAGACGACGATAGCATCTACGATAAAATTATGTATTTTATCTTGAACTTCTGTTTATTCTTCCGTCTACTACGCCGCATACGTCGTATAGCTAACAGTTACCTTAAAGAAATATTTCAAGTTCAAATTACTATAATAGCCCACTAAGTTAACTACCTTTCATCTATAGACCTCGAACCACACAGCCAACCATGGCATCACCGTCAGCTCCGCTCACCCAAGAGCAGAAAGACTTCTTCCTCAAAAACGGCTACCTCAAGTTAAGCAATTGCTTCACACGCGAACAAGCCGCCTCCATAACCGAAGGGGTATGGACGCGCTTAGGCATGTCGCCCACGGACAAAACAACATGGACCAAAGAAAAGACCAACATGCCCTCGCACCGCTCCTTCGACTGCGTAGACTTTGCGCCCAAAGCGTGGAGCGCCATCTGCGAGCTTTGTGGCGGCGAGGACCGCGTGAATCCCGAGTCTCGGCATTGGCGGGACTCGCTGATCGTGAACTTGGGCACGGCGGAACGAGAGGGAAAGCCGGTCCCGCCGAAGGAGCTGACGAATTGGCACGTCGATGGCGATTTCTTCGTGCATTACCTGGATAGTCCCGAGCAGGCGCTGCTTGTTATCCCGCTGTTTACGGATATTGTGCCTGAGGGCGGTGGGACTATGCTTTGTCCGCCAGGGATCGAGGGGGTTGCGAGGCAGTTGTATGAGCACCCGGTATGCTATAATCCCTAACGCCTATACTTTTGAAGAAATATCGGAGCGCAGTGCTGATTTATGTCGCTATAGGAGGGCGTATCTCCACGCATGGTTCCGCGAGCGCATCCCGATTTCGCCCGCGAGAGGAACTTAGAATGGTACATCAACGTTGTGCAAAGCTGTGCAGACTCCGAATTCGTCGAGGCCATGGGCACCGTCGGCGACGTGTACCTTCTACATCCCTTGATGATGCACAGCGCAACAAGCAATGCGCAGCGCGCTGTGCGTATCATAACCAACCCACCCGTAAGTCTACGGGAGCCGTTCCAATTCGACAGGCCGAACGATGAGGAATACAGCCTCGTAGAGCGGAAGACCATGGCGGCAGTTGGAGGACAGGAGAAGTTGAGAGGGTGGAAGATTACCACGCCGAGGGAACGAGTGGTACCGGAACGGGTGCGTATTCAGGAGGCGATGAAGAGGGAGGAGTTGAGGAGGTTAGAGGAGGAGCAGAAGCTTAGGCAGGGACAGGGGCAGGGAAAGGTTGCCGTTGCTGCGGCTTGAGGAGTGATGAGGAAATATAATAAGGAGACTGAATTGCACGTCGGCCTATATGATGATATTTATGCCGGGAAATACTATAGCCCCTTTTTAATCCGCGTAGTTTTGGTTAAGAAGCTTACCCGATTCATAGCCTTATACGATCTCTCGATTCTATCTTGATTGGACATTACGACTGCAATTAATAAATATTTTACATGCTCAACTCAAGAGACTGAATCTATGCAGCTTGAGTGTGTGGGTATATGAGTGTAAATATTTAATTGAGTAAGACTGGATGCCCCTATTATACAGTTGTTTGCAGAGAGGAAATAAGGGGCCTAGTTAAACGGATTTTCCAGTGATAGTTACTAATAGCCAAATTCCGAAAATTTAATTGTTAGCAACCCCAACTCTCTACTTTACACCCGTTTATACAACACAATTTCTACTACAGATTTATATTTTACCTACTAACCTAGAATTATCACCCATTTCGAATACCGAACTCCTCTATTCCTCTTTAGATCTTAGGAAAGCAAAATTTCAAATGTCCAATCCCTCGTTTTCTACGGCCATGCTTCCCACGGAGTTAACCCTCATCGTGGCCGCCACCCGCACCATGGGCATAGGCCGCAGCGGCACGTTGCCGTGGACCGGTCTCAGGAAAGAGATGGCATATTTCGCACGCGTAACTAAGCGCTTGCCAGAATCTTCGTCTACGGATTCTGCTTCTACTATAAATGCCGTCATCATGGGTCGTAAGACCTGGGATAGCATACCACCTAAATTCCAGCCGCTGAAGGGACGTCTGAATGTTGTTATTAGCAGGTCGCATGCTAGCTCGGAGCAGGAAACGGCGGAAGAAGTAGGAACTGAAGGACCGGTTAAAGTAAACTCGCTGGAGCAAGCACTTGCGCACCTCAAGGCTGCTAGTATAGGCCGGGCATTCGTCATTGGTGGCGCGCAGATCTACGAGGCGGCACTGGAACTCGAGGAAGCGCGGCGCATACTACTGACACGGGTACTATCGCCTGATTTCGAGTGCGATACACTCTTCCCTCTTAACCTCCAGGAGGACAAGGCTGGCAACTGGGTTAAGAGGTCTAAGCAAGAATTAGATACTTGGACAGGGGAAACCGTACCCGAAGGCGTGCAAGAGGAAAACGGAACGCAGTATGAATTTGAGATGTGGGAGCGGGTTGATTGAGTCGACCGATATCTAGGTACTTTTACGGTCTGGTATATATGTACACTTATAGATCTCTACGAGATCGAGATCATTTTATCTTCTATTTTTACTGCGCACGCAAAACATAGCGTTATGCAGCCCCTTATGCCAGACCGACTTTTCGTCTTCGCATAACGTGCCGTCATTATAATTTTTAACCTACCAACCGAGTCCGTATCATACACCTGCCGAGCCTTAAACAGCGACCTTCTGCACCGGCGGCGTGTCCTGCGCTAGCCGTCCTTCGATTTCTCGCACGGGCTTATCGACGAGTGCGAGCTCGTTCTTCGCGGGCCACTTAAACACGGCTTCGGTCTGGTAGTGTAGGGCTTCGTCGGGGATTTGGTCGAGCATTTTTAGACACAGTCGCATCCAGCTGACCACGGCGGCTAACGAGCGCACGTCGATGTCTTCGCGGGCTTTGAACACGTTGCGCCAGACGGCAGCAGCGAGCACTGCATCGCCCTTGATTACCCCCTCGTCGTATGCGGCGATTAGCCCGCGCCATTGGATGAAGAGGTCTTTTAAGTAACGGTGTCGTAGGCCGCGCGAGGTGATGCCGTGGGTCAGGTCCATGCGCTCCTCGGCGTCGAAGAAGAAGTGGTCGGTAATCTGTCGCTGCCACGAGCGCGCTGCCTCGGGTTCGAGATCTCGAAGTCGGGCGAATACTAGGTATAGGTGCAGCATCGTGATTTGCGACCACGTGCTGAAAGTCGGCGCGAGTTTGAATTCTACAGGGTGAGACGAGAATGTTTAGCTACGTTACTGATGCTGTTATGAGGCAATAGGTCAAATAAAGGCATCAAGTACCTTCGTGCCACATCGTCTTCCCCTCTCCTATATCCTCGCCCTCTGCCGTCTTAGTTATCGTGCCCGCTTTCCTGTCCTTGTCGGGGATGGTATAATGCGCCTCGCGAGCGCAAGCTTTATATATGTTTTCGGTAGCATGGACGATACGGTATGGCTCGGCCGAGCTCTTGAATACCTTGGCGATAGTCTCGCGGATACTTAGGGCTGGTTGGGGAGTGCTTCCGAAGCTTCGTTTCTGATGGGATTGGGAGCCGACAACTGGGGCGATAAGTCGCCGCGCTGCACCGGCATTTTGAATTTCTGTAATCGAGCCGGCTTGACGGCTTAGCAGCATGAGCTGCCGTCTACATGGTCGACACGCCATTTGCTACCTTTTTGGAAAGAGGAAGGTAATTATCGCTAGGAGGGGTATCGATCCCCTTGGGTGAGACCAGTTACTAAATGTAGGTACTTGGGGTATTAGTTGATTCACGTCATTGACATGGGCACATTGGGGGGAAAAAATTTAAGAAGCCAAAAAAAAAAGAAGCGTGAAGCTTGGACCCCTGCTCGATAGTGAGATCTACGACAGGGATCTAGATCTACCTAGTACAGGTACAATATACATCTTGATCGCAAACCAGCAACCATTCAATTTCCACAGATTAGTAATCTCTCGATATAAACTGTGGAATTATACTATATACTCGTCATCTCCTTTATGGCATTTATACGTCATTATATTTATATGAGGTAATGATACGATAGTCGATCTAGTCGAGTCGGGAGAAGGCTAACGTCGCGTTGGTACCTCCAAAACCGAAACTATTCGATAGAGCAACTTTGATCTCCTTCTCTTGAGCTTCGAGAGGCACGAAGTTGAATTTAGGCTCGACGTTGGGTTTTATTAGATTTAGTGTTGGAGGAAGGGTATTCTGTTAATAAGTTGGTTAGCTACTAGGTACGAGAATCAAGCTTGTGTATAGGATGAAAACTTACTTCGACAATGGCTAGAATAGCGAAAACAGCTTCGATCGCACCAGCAGCTCCAAGAAGATGTCCGATGGACCCTTTCGTGCTACTGACGGAAATTTGGCCTTCGGTAGAATATCCTTCCTCCCCTGCCATCAGGGAACGGATTGCAAGGGCCTCCGCGAAATCGCCGACAGAGGTCCCGGTTGCATGCGCGTTGATGTAGTCGACTTGGTGAGGCTTGATTCTAGCATTCACTAAAGCCTTCTTCATAGAGCGATATGCCCCTGATCCATCTTCGCGAGGAGCCGTCATGTGATTAGCGTCACCGCTACACCCATATCCTTTTAATTCGGCATATATACGAGCACCCCTTGATTTGGCATGCTCTAGCTCTTCTAAGACGACTACTGCTGCGCCTTCAGCGACAACAAATCCGTCTCGCATCTGGTCGAAGGGCCGACAACTTGAAGGCGGGTCGTGATTGAAAGCGGTAGATAATGAACGCGATCTCCCGAATCCCGCGAATGTTAGAGGGTGAATGCACGACTCCGACCCCCCTGCAACCATAACATCGGCATCCCCAAATGCAATAAAGCGTGAAGCATCTCCGATAGAATGTGCACCTGTAGTGCAAGCCGTAGTCACAGCATGATTAGGACCCTGGAAGCCATATTTCATTGCAATATGTCCCGCTGCTAAATTGATAAGGATCTTGGGTACGAAGAGCGGAGATACCTTCTTGTAACCCTATCTTGAAGATTTAGTAAATATCCAATTATTAAAACGATGTATATAATCTTACACCTCGTTCGTAGACAATGCTGGTATTGTACATTTCGTCTAGATTTCCGATACCGCTTCCCAGACAGACGCCGGTCGATTCTAAGTCCTCCCTTTCACGTGGCTTCCAAGAGGCATCTTCGAGAGCCATCTCCGCTGCAGCCATCGCATATTGCGTAAATGTGGACATGCGCCGCTGATCCGAAACTGTCAGCCAGTCCTCAGGACGCCACGAGTTACCACCGGCACCCGACTTTGGGACGATCCCGGCCACGGTGCTCGTAAGCTCACGCCATCGTTTCTGCGGTTCGAAATCCGCAACGCTGACGATGCCCGAGTGTCCAGCAATTAGCCTATTCCATGTATGACGAACATTTACGCCAAGGGGTGTGATGGCGCCGAGGCCTGTGACAACAACTCGGCGCATTCTTTGCCATATCCAGGAGTTCCTGAGCTCGATCTATGATTCACAAGTGTTCATATCATTGATATATATATATATATTGCAGTATAAGATGAGTATGCCCGTCCTTGAATATTTTCATGAATATTGAGAAATTAGAATGCTTCGGATGATATAAACTGAATTACGCGATTATGAAATTACCCGATTTTTATTCTTTGATGAGAAAAGGGTCTTGCTTATGTAATTTAATGTGTTTTTACAACGGGTGTGGGAAGCGGTATTATTTTATGTAGGCAGGGATAAAGCAATGATCCCGGCACCCAGGTACCTAAGGTTACTAATGCCACGCGATGGTTATCTAAATTTAGTTTCAGGATAACAGCGAACTTACCTATTCAACCTAACCTAGTAACTTAGAACTACGCATCATCCATTACCTTTCATAGTTTTGCAAAATTATAGAAAGCGGCTACGGTTTATAGAGAATTTCACCGGATACTCAATATATATAATTCTGTATTTTAATTGACCTACTCAACCTATCAAAACTCCAATTGCTCAGCTCGTACGAAAATCAATATTTGAACACGTTTTGAGCGTTCGGCAGCTCAAGACGGACGCCAATTGGCTGCGGAGCTAAACGGAATTTCACTGCATCAACTTTCGGTTTTATTTTATCACTTGCGGTTGTCTTACAGCTATTCGAACGCCATCGGCTTATCGGACAATGTCTTCCTAGAGATAGCTGGCTTTTATGGCTCGCCATTCTGTTTCGCTGAACACGGACAACCCGTGTCAACCATATTTCAGGGGTAATACCTTCAATGTTACCTTAAACGGTATCACTAGCTACCCTTTCAACTTGAGGATCAAAACGTCATCTTTCGGGTCCGTCACTGGATAATATATACCTTACGAAATGGGTGACCTTCGCTCTGCACGGCCGTCTGGAACGGCTGGTGGAGGGGAAACGGACGAGGATGATCGCATCTCAGAATACGGATCCGACCTCGATGAGGCTCCTGGTGAGATAAGACATCGAGCGAGAAAATCTGGGGAGCGTCCTCGTAGAGCCTCAAGAAATGGCGCTGCAAACGACTCGAAACGTGATATTCCTGAATGGACCGAGTCTAGTGACTGGAACGACAATGACTATGAAGAGGGCGAAGAGTATGAGCACCTGCTGGATCCCAATCTCCCAGACGGAGAGACTATAGAATTGCATCGAATGGATTCTGGGAGTCTAGCATCGTTCGACGACGAAACTGCTTCTAAAGCAGGCGAAGAGAACTCGCCGTATGAAGAGGTACGAGCTGCAGTGCGTAACTACGACGAAGATCTCCCATGCAACACTCTTCGAGCATGGTCAATTGGGTTAACATTGGTTCTTGTTGGCGCATCAATGAATACTCTCTTTTCGTTAAGACAGCCCTCAATCGGTCTAGGTGCTCTCATTGCCCAGATTATCGCTTGGCCGCTCGGTCGCGCCTGGGAGAGAGTAGTACCCGATCGACAAATTAGGATGTTTGGCCTAAGATGCGATTTAAATCCGGGATCCTTCAACATAAAGGAGCATTCCATTATCGTTGTTATGGCCTCCGTATCTTTCTCTGTAGCTTACGCTACTGACATCATCCTTGCGCAGTTGGTATTCTACAAGCAAAACTTTGGAATAATGTTCCAACTCATCTTGACGATATCAACGCAGTCTCTCGGATATGGCATTGCTGGAATGATGCGAAAGTTCTTAGTATACCCCGCCTCTATGATCTGGCCTGGTAATTTAGTCGCCGTCGCTCTAATGAATGCGATGTATGAGAAGCATCAAGCGCCGGATCCGTCTATCATCGGCGGGCGTATGCCCAGATATAGGTGGTTTGGTATTGTGACTTTTGTCTCTGCCATATACTACTTTATTCCTGGATACTTTGCTCAGTTTCTGAGTGTCTTTGCTTTCCCGACGTGGATGGCCCCTCAAAACCCAGTAGTTAATCAATTGTTTGGTGGAACTACGGGCCTGTCTTTGCTGCCGATTACTTTTGACTGGACACAGATTTCTGGATTCGTAGGCTCGCCTTTGACATTTCCATGGTTCGTCTCTATAGTCTTGTGATTCCATCATGGGTATGACGTTCATGTTTAGCCGCTAATTAGCTACTAGGCATGCCATCGCAAACACGACTATCGGCGTGGTGCTATTTTACATCATACTCTCTACGCTTTTCCATTATACTGGCGTGTGGTATGCTCGGTTCTTGCCGATGAGTGACTCTTCAACTTACGACAATACTGGTGCCACGTATAACGTGTCGAGAATATTGACTTCCCAATTCACTTTGGACGAAGAAGCCTACAAAGCCTATTCGCCCATATTCATCAGGTTAGATACCCCCTATTCCTAACATATAACTCTAGCTCACACGAGACACAGTACAACTTTTGCATTGTCTTACGGATTATCATTCGCGGCTATCACTGCCTTGATAGTATATACTTATTTGCATCACAGCAAAGCTATCTGGGATCAATACCGGAACAGCACTAGTGAAAAGCCTGACAGTATGTATAATCCAGGGCCTTGCTTCGGAAGATATCTATTAAATTCGAATGAACCCCCTGTAGCTTGCTTAGTGATTTCTAACGTATAACATTTTAGTACACATGAAACTTATGCAGAAGTACAAGGAAGCGCCATCATGGTGGTATTTTTCGCTATTCACAATTGTCCGTTCTCTCATTTCCAGGCCCCTCAAGACTTCGATAGTTAATCTGTCATATAGGTGCTTGGCTTGGCCTTTGTTTCAGTCTTAGCTTATCCGACCAATCTGACTTGGTGGGCTTTCTTGCTTGCTGTGGGAATCTCCTTTGCCTTCTCGTTGCCAATTGGCATTATCCAGGCCGTTACGAACCACCAAATCGGGCTAAACGTCTTGACCGAGTTTGTCTACGGCTATATTCAGCCCGGACGACCTCTAGCTCTCATGTTGTAAGTATATGTTGCCAGTATCTCTACGTTCCACTAATAAGTTCCGTTTAGGTTCAAAACATACGGTTATATCACAATGTAAGTGGCTAGGAACACCTCTGGCTTGGAATCACGTTTAACCTAATTGTTCAGGGCACAAGCTTTGAGCTTCGTCTCCGATTTGAAATTCGGCCATTACATGAAAATTCCTCCACGGACTATGTTTATGGCTCAAGTCGTCGCAACGACATTTTCATGCTTCATACAGATCGCGGTCCTTAACTTCGCATTGGGTAATATTGAGGGTGTGTGCGAATTGACGCAGCCACAGCGTTTCACTTGCCCCGGAGGCCGGGTGTTCTTCTCAGGTACCTACCCTGTTTCTAAAACCTCCTCGTCCAATCGCTTACATGTATGGCCTCACAGCTTCTGTCATTTGGGGCTTAATCGGTCCCTCCCGGGTGTTCTCCCCGGGTCAGATATACTCAGGGCTTCTTACATTCTTCGTCATTGGTGCTATCGCTCCTGTAGCCTTCTGGTTTGCAGCGCGCCGGTGGCCGAAATCGGGTGCCAAATATCTGATGGCGCCACTGATATTCGGTGGTGCGGGCTCGATTCCGCCGGCGACGCCCCTTAACTATCTATCGTGGGGTGTTGTCGGCTACATATTCCAGTACGTAATTAAGAAGCGCCATTTCCGTTGGTGGAGCCGTCTGAATTATCTTACATCAGCTGGACTTGACCTTGGCCTCGCGCTCGGCACGTTGGTCGTATTCTTCGTATTTACGCTCAACGAGATTGAGGCCCCACGATGGTGGGGTAATGATGTAGTGACAGGCACGATGGATTATCAGGGTAAGGCTATCCAGATCGTGTTACCGCCAGGTGAAACGTTTGGACCGGAGGCCTGGTAGTGTTACAGAGGGGTATATGGTTAGTAGAGTCAGCAGTAAGGTGACCTAGATGGAAACGCGACCCAGAACGAGAATTAATTATCTAATGCAGAGGCATTCCCCGGGTCTCGACAGCGTTTCCACGCATGCCATAGTTTACGCTCGTCGTTATACTGACGCCGTAAGTGTAAAGGGTTACAATACTATGAATATTGTCTCTTTTGGAGTTTATTCCTCAGCAGCTTACATTTCGGGCAACCGGGCCAAACGGATTAGAAGTGTGGATGTTGTGTGTTTGTTAAGATCTAAAACCCTTGCCCCTTTTTGGGTAGTAATTCTGATGCAAGGCAAACACGTCACGACTACTTATTTAATTCTAAAGAAGCATTTTTACTATTCAGCAATTCCATCATCAATACCATTTAACTATGTTCTACTTTGGATTCATAACAATCGATTCATCTCCAGATTCTTAGAGTTTAGCGACGACGGCCCGGGCCGTCTATTGGACACGACCGTCATCCCGAGTAGGGGTCAAACCAAAGACCAGTTCATATTATCCAATTAATCATATTCAAGCCAAGCATATACCAATATCAGTGCGTCATACGAACACAAGATCTAAGAATCCCTAGATCCAATATTTTTCCTCCGTATATTGCGCATCATCAGTCTCACCTTGCCCAGCCATCTCAGCGCGAGCTACAAGCGCACCGGGCTTTGCCACAACAAGCCCACTCCAATAACAATAGCAGCAGTGCCGGCAGTCATGAGCCTATATCGGTGTTAGAAGCATGGTTATGATGAGTGGTGATAGGAGTAACAGTAGAGAACTTACACTCTGTTCCTGCGGCCCTGCAGCCACGTCGCAAGTCCCCCGATCCATTTCACGAAGACGATCTGTAGGCAAGCTTCGAGCCAGGCAGGGTATTTACTACCACGTTCGAAGTTGTGCATAGAAGGGGGAGTGACCGGTCTCTCGATTATGCGTTTCCTGAGGCCGGGTGGGCTGGTAGTACCAGAAGTGACGGGAGTACCGAAAGATGTCGATTTACCTTCCGCTACGCTTGTGGTCTCCGTGGTGGGGCTGACACTTAGGCCTCTCTCTGGTATTTGGGTTGTAGTGATAGACGGGCTAAGCCTGTTCAATTCATTTTCGGCGACGGCTAGGGCGTCGTCATTGCTTTCCGGAACGTTTTTGTCGTCCTCGACCGCTGATTCCTTCGGTTCCGATGCGGCCTCAGGTTCGGGTTCTGTAGCCTCTAGACTATCACCGTTGACAGTTGCGGGCGGCGAAATCAGAGCTGGCGAACATTCCTGGGATCCCTCGGCTCTTTTCTTAGATTCAACCCTCATAGCAATGCCTTCGTCATTATCATCGTCGCTCGCAGTGCGGTCGGGAGTAGGAGAACGCCATGACGGTCCTGGATGTTGTATGAACGGAGCTGTAGCGTCCTCCGTCTCGTCGATTGCGTTTTCATTACGTGCTTCGTCGTCTTCCATGATTGACCCTAGAGAGACTGTCGACGATTCCCTGGGCATGGAGTGCGATCGTCTAACGCCATTGCTGGGGTGAAGATTTTGCTTATCATCCGAAGGTGAATCTGATAAGCCGAGAGGCTCACTCTGATTGTCCAGGGAGTCAGCAAGTTTGCTATTCTGGAGAATTGTGATTATGGGTGCGGCTGGAATGCCGTCGACAACAGTACGGTCGGCGTCTATGCTCGTAGAGATACGCCGCATAGCAGCTAGGATAGACTCCCGATTGTCTGATGGGAACGCTTCTAGCTGAGGATCATCAAAGTCTAAATTCTCAATCTCAATGGCTGGGTTACCGAATTCGGAATGAGACTTGTTCTCACGACTATCTTCGTCGACGTCATCGTCGTCTGAGATGTCTCCTTTGTGAGAGGCCGGCCTCACGGATTCATGCGAGAACATGGGACAAAGGTTTGTCTCGCCGTCATCCTCATCATCATCTAAGGCCGACTCATCTGGATCCAAGGTTGCAGCGATGCTGGCGACCTCTATGGCTGTCTCTGAGACTTCAGTAATCGGGGTGGCGGACATACGCCGAGTACCTATCCTCCCAGCTTCGTCATCTGATATCTCCGGCTCCGGAGTCTCAGGGTCTAGGGTGCGTGCAGAGTCAGCCACCTCAGCAGCAGTCTCCGCAATGTCCGGAGTTTTAGTGCCGCCGTTAGTTTGTGAACCCTCTAATTCGCTAACATTAGAAGTTGGCGCTTCAGGAGCGCTCTCTCGGGACGTATTAATTGAAACTCTAAGAACATTGTTCCTGTTTCCCGATTCATCCGTGACTTAGGATTTAGTATTAGTATAAGTATATAGGTAGGTATGTATTATGGAGTGGTGACGTAAGTGAAGTTCAATGCTGGAGGGCTGGGGGGCTGGAGGGGTGGAAGGATGGAATAGTTACCTATATCTGCAGTCTCGTCCAGAACCCACCAATCACCCGGTCCTATGCGGAATTTGTATTGAATTTCGGTACCGTCGTCGACCATGACTTGTTTAGTGAAGAGGTGGCCTCCAAGTTGGTCGATAGCGACCTCCATCTCTTGGGGCTCCCATGGCGGATTTGAGAAGGAACCGGCTACATAGACCGGGGGGTTGGTACCTTTTTCTTTGTAGGTAAAAGTAATGGGAACCTTTTTGCAAGACATTTCGGGCGAAGTAGAAGCTAAATTTTGGATTACTACGATCTCATGACTAATAGAAGTCTGTCGAGGGTCAACCGAGTGTAAGATGGTCGGTTCGACAAGTTTAGGATCGAGGATGGCGTCCATGAAATGAATTGAGTGCTAAGAAGCCGATTGAGGCTTTGGGGCCATCAATTAAACGGGATTGGGAGTTACTTCGGCCGCTGTTGTGCGAACCTAAGCTTGGGTAGATTCACGGGTGCTCGGATGCCCAGATGTGGTCAACTAGGTAGGTATGGAATTAACAGGATATGGTACAACCCAAGATATACAGTATCTCTTTTCATTCGAAATCAGCATCTTATCGTAGAAGAATAGACTAAGAAATCTGACAGTCTGTAACGGGATATATGAATAGGCTTGCATAATTCATGCATCTTTGATGTACAGCGCCTTCATGCAGCTTTCATGCATACGGAAGACTAAAGAAGACAAGGGATAGAAACTGGATGGGTGTGTGTGTGTGTGCGTTTGAGTGTGTGAGAGAGAGTGTTCAATTGACGACTTACAGTTTTTGGTAGTTAACAGTTGTCGTTCTGTTTGAAGTATTCGAGTCTATGATTATTGGTAAAGACAGTCGAGTTTCTTGTGTTGATAAGAAGGAATAGAAAACGGTGAATTCCCAATCGAGTCCTGTTGGAAAGGGAACAATGGTGATTCGAAAGTAACAATTCTAGTTGTAGGATTTCTTGTAGGTGGTGGCATCATGCGAGACTACTTCTCTAGTGTTGTCCAAGTAGGCTTAGAGAGGTAGACTTGTAATGTTTAGGTACCTTAGCTCCAAGCTCCCTTGAGACGGATGGGCTGTGGCATGATAGTTATTAAAATCAAGCTGCGTCAGGAAGACGCAGGTTTTACGCTGGTCTGGGTCGTTCCATTTATCAGCCGTTGCCACTGGAGCAACCCAACCTTTACAAAGCCAAGGTTCTAATGGATCCGGGTCGCCCCAACTCGCGAGATAGAGTGAAATATCAAGTCGAATCATTTTCCTTTTTCTTTTTCCCTCTTCCCTCTCGTAGGGTACATGCTTAGGTACCCATGTAAGCTCACGTCTACCTACCTACCTACTTGCCTGCCTGCCTACCTACCTAGGTTAGACATGAAGGTACAATACCTACATACAGTTAGGTACCTAACCGTTGAGGCTCACCAATATCCCCCGATGCGCCAAGGAGCTTGTGGGACATATTCGGTTGTAGGCAATGTAAAACTTCTAGGCTTGTTAAAGAACGGTAGACACGTTGTCGTATCTGTAGGTCGAGTGGGCATTCAGAAACGTGTCGCTCTCCTTCAGGACATGTTATATGATGTAAATCTAGCTGCAATAAGGTTCGCCTATCAGCTAACGATGTGAACGATATGAACGATGTGAACGATGCGAATCGCGTAACGCTAAGCTCATGGCCGAAAACGTAAAGCTATGTAGATGGATGGCCACGATGGAGAAGCGGGGATATGGAGACAAACTGGAGACAAACTGGAGACACTGTACATATAAAGAGCAGAAAAGAAAAGAGGAAGAAAGGGAAAAAAGCAGGGGAGAGAATAACTAAGACAGAGCTTCTCCGTCTTTTCTCCACTGTCATTGACTCGGTCCGCCCGGCAAAGTGGACAAGGTAACAATTAAATATTTTAATAAGCTAATTAGGTCGACTATAGTTATGTTATGTTATGCATATTAAAGATAACTATGTATAACATAGTTATGGTTAGTTAATCTATGTTGATGTAGTATAGGTAGGTATTGTGATAATTGGTAATTGGATAATCATGAAATAATAAGAAGGAATAAAAAAAAAAGAAAAAAAAGTGCGCCACCAACTTGTCGAGCTGTCATTTTTTGTTGAGAGACATGTGCGTTAAAAACCAGGTCTTGAAATTCTGCAAAAGACCCACGGAGCAAAACTTCCAAGGTTTCTTCGATAAAACTAGCCGGCAATTGAAAACCCCAAGATAAGCTTATCGATATAGATTACGTTAAAGGGTCTAAATCTTAATACGGATCTGTAAGAGTGTTTAATAATTTCGATGGATTAATTAAACCGTCAATTCGGGATTTGGTCATAATTAATAGTTACAACTACGACGTCTGGACGTTTGGATGGATGGCCTTTGACTTCAATTGGGGAATGCCTATGGAATATACGCCACATTCCTCGGCCCCTCCTTTTCGCTACTCGAGCTGAACGAGTCAAGTAACGACGTCATCTCGACACGGCTAATGCAATCCACTCGTTGGAAAATCAGCTAGCTTAGCTGGTAGCTGCTGGCCAGCTCCGAGCTCCAAGCCATTGGTCCACTAAGAGAGGGCATTCGGATATTTATAAATTGTGTTAACCTACGGTTAGTAAGTTTCTACTTGTTAGAATTCCGTTTAAACAAGGATAACTGAATTCCCTCATATGATTAACTACCTATACTACCTAACTATACTACCTACAACTAACTACCTAGGTAAGAACTCCTCCAGGTACTATTACTTAGCAACATCTCCTTGCCTTCTGCAAAAGATTTTAAGGCTAGTTAAGCTTATTCAAACGCGACTTTCAGCGCAGTGTTATTCTTATTGATTTTAGCCCACTCGGCACTCTTCTCCCATATAATGCGCTGCTTCTCCTTGTCCAACACAGCGGGGTCAGGATCATCCTTCTCGAGGAGAGTGTAATAACCTCGTTCTCCATCTTCGGCTTTAGCGACACCTAATTCTATGATATCAATGCCAGCCTCGCGCGACGTGCGGAACGTCGGGTCGGCAAAGCGTCGTATCAAAGGCATCAGCGGCTTAAATAAGACCTTCTGTATGATTCTAATGGAAAGTGGGACGTTGGTTTGAAACGCGCGGGAGTCGCCAAGATTCCCGGGGTTTATGGCCACGACGGTGATCTTAGAGAGCTTGGGGTCCTTGCCACGCCGATACGTTAGCTAGATATCAGATGAAGGTGTTGGGAACATTCACCTTTTGCAGGTATTCGTTGAGCGGATACATCCAGATGGTGATGACCAGTTTCAAGATGGCATATCTCTGAGCCCCTCTACCCTGTTTATCGGGATCCGCGGGCGGATGGATAAGGAGGTCGATATCGTCAGGAATATCAGGAAGGTACGGCGTCATGGGGCTCTTCTTACGATAGTGCGAGATACTCGACAAGAGCTCGATACGCCCGCCATCAGGGCTAAAATGTTCGAGAAGGCGTAAGACCAGGGCTACGTGGGCAATATGCCCGACTTGTAAGGTCTTGTCATAACCGTCAACGGTAAGCTCAGGATCAGCGACAAGGTTCCAGTAAAACGCATTGCAGATAATCGACTTGATGGGAGGCAAAGATCCACTGATAATCTGGCCCGAGATGGTAGTAGCAAACGCATGGACAGCGGTAAGGTCAGCCAGGTCAAGCTCGTGAATGAAGGTTTTAGCTTTGGGATATCGAGCTACGATACCACGTAGGCTGTTGGTATTGACGTCGGTGTTGGCGGCACTTCTGACGGTAAAAACAGCTGTATGCTGCGGATATGTTTTTAGCAGGTGCTCAACGGCATGGAGACCCGCTGAGCTATTAGCACCGGTAAGGATAACGGTGCCAGGCATCGTGAGTGCTGAGCTAAAATAAGACAGGAAGAAGTAAGACAACTGATGCAAGACGCATGGCAGAAGAGTGGCCTAGGTAGGCATCTATCACTTTGGAACAATATTATTATTAATTCAACTAGTTAGAATCTCCATCCGGAGTCCTACTTATTACTACTATACTTAGTTACTATTAGAAGGATTCTTCACATCGTTTGTAGCTTCAAGTATCCAGGCATCTACACCTACGCTAGGCGGTTTAGTGGCTAGAGCGAAACTTTTAATTGGTTAATCGCTTCTAGGCCAATGGGAAGCTTCAATCTTTCCCACGCCTCTGGTGCGGGGAGCTTATGTTGTTACCTCTGTAAGGCTTAGCGCTCCAAATTTAACATGAGCTAATGCAGGCAGCTTAATAGAGAGCTCTAATTCGCTATTCGTATTGCTTACCTCATTTCGTGGCACATGTCACATCGTATTCGAATACTGTACGTACCGTACCATGTTAAGTCGCGAAATCTAGTCCTCACCAACACCTATGTACGTAAATGTCACCTTGAACCTTGGCTTGCTATAACTATGAGCACGCCACGGCTTTAGCCATAGAGACGTTGGTTCCATCTACGCTGCTATTCTCAGCAGTGAAAAGAGGCTAGTTACCACCAATTAGCTTCAGGACTTCTTGTAAGAATCATCAACCTTATCCCCTGGAGTTCAGTAACACCAAAAGGTACAACTCTAATTAAAGTATCAATGTACGCGCTGGCCTCAAAATATCATTATGAGCCATCTTTCAAAGTTATAAGACCTACAATAAGTGAAATTAATTCTAAAACTTCCCCTAAATTTCGCCAAGTACTCCGTACCTAGGTACATAGCTTATCCTATTAAAGACTCTAGAGGTAGAGCCGCGCAAAAGATTCCTGAATCGAATGTACTAACATATTATCTAAATTAAGAAGCATGGCTGTGGCGCAAATGAACTACTGTCTCAAATCAGCACTCTATTATGTATATTAACTCTAATGTGCGTATACATCTAGATTAGAACATATAAGCTTAAAATAATAACTTTGTCTTAGTTTAGTTAACCTTTTTAGTAAGTATTGTTAATTTGTGGTCAAAGGCTTTTTGTTAATCTTTAAAGAAATATGTTCTGGAATGAGAATATCAGATAAGATCAAGTGATCTCTTATCTTATACACTAATTAGTTAATTACATAATGTGCTCTTTTTCAAGGTACCGGATCGGATACGTGCTTCTAGAAGATGTAAGTACCCGCCTTGTACCTAAGGGATTTGCCCCACGTCAAACAGTTCAGAACGACTCATTAAAGAGTTTCTCACTACAACTTCAAACGGCACAATAGTTGTCTTTTTATTCTCGGTGCAAAATAGTCCGTGTTCGCGAATATCTACTCGGATATTTTAGATCGCCATGTCTGTACCACCGCAGCTAATTCGCGTGAAGCGAAAAGCCACAGAAGAAGCCCCGGTTGCTTTTCTCCGTAAGTTATCGCATTACCTGTCGCAATACGCGCGCCCAGGAGAAATCGGTAGCTGACCTTTATTCTAGGAGTTCAGGAGCACAAGAGACATCGGAGCGCAGCCTTTGTTTATCAGAGACAACAAGAACGAGCTAAGCCAACCGAGAACGTTCTCGCTGAATCACAAAAGCCAATTATTCACACCTCCCACCCGCGATCGAAGATCCCAGCATTCCAGAGCCCCAAGACGTCGGACGTCGCTATCGATGATGGATCTAGCGATAATGACACCACTAGTGAACCTCCTGTTTCCTCCCCTACAAACTCCATGAGCCCTGTTGGCGCTCCTTCTGAACCTCGACGGTTTCACATGTCAAGAAGAGACATAATGCTTGCGGCAGCTTCTCAACCTGGCCGACTCCACGGAGCCATCTCGAAGAAGCGATCTGCGCCTGCATTATTCGTCGAGCGAAAGATTAAACGAATATCATCTAGGCCTCTCCAAAAGGTCCAGGCCATTAATGATGCTGCTATTCAAGCAGCCAAGTCAGCGGCTACCGCGACGGATGATATGGAAATAGACAAACCTGAGCCCCGCAAGCTCAAGAAGCCTGGCGTAGCAAAGTTCGCAAAGAAACAAGATGGGGAGAAATATAAAGCTGATCTTCCGAAATCCATAACGGAGCGATGGAACGTAGATATGGACAAATTAACAGCTGAGCTAGACGCATACACTATGGAGCAAATAGGTCTTAACCTTCAAAAAGCCGAAGAGGAGAAGCAACAGCAACACTTCACTACCAGTCAGCATAGATTCAAACCAAAACCTATCAAACGATATGCAGAGCGACACCCTGAAGAGAAACAACCATCATCGGTGGATAAGGAGACTATGGATACGGATATCGACATTAGCGATAGCGATAGCGACTACATTATCGAGACTTACGAACGTGTACCCGCGAGTAAGATGGGAGAGCACGTGCCTCCCCACAGTATCGGAGTTCTTGTGTTTGACGAAGAACCTGATATAGAGTACTTTTATGGAGAAGAGGGTAACAGCGAGGACGAGTGGGCCGAAGACGAAGAAGATGAAAATGGTAAGTGCTACAGTCTAATTTAGAAGGCCCCCCTACAGATCTGTACAGTTCATCACACTCACAGCTATATAGCCGAGAATTATTACGCCGCGGACTACCCCGATGAGGAAGTTGCTTCGGATGATGAATTTGACAAGAATCCATATTCTTTCCGAACTGGTAACGCCTCAGATCTCGAGGAGTATGACTTAGATGAAGATGATAATGATGCGGCGTTTACCGATAAGGATGAGGAAGGCAGATTTACTACATATATCGGCCGTCCCCGGGACAGATTCATGACAAACCAACTGTAAAAACTGACACTACGAAATTCCTATTCCATCGGTACCGCGCGGCTAGTTTACGGAATTACCTTGTGAATATGTGCCAACGGGTATTAATGGCTGCTTTTCATTGCACAGTTTGGTCTGCAGCACGGCCCGGTACTTTGGCATAGCATCGGCGTTAAAACCCCTGGTTGTGATTTTCCGGAACATAATTTGACGAGGGAAAAGGGGCTTTACCTTGCCCAGCCTTGTACGGCAGGGTTTAAGCAAACACGCCCTAGTCCCGATCCGCATGTGAATCCCGAGTGGTCCGAATATGGAATGGATATCATCCTGGATGGTCATTCTTATGACGTTTATTGGTGCGGTAGCACCGTCAGGCAAACTTCATCTTCAAACCTCTCTTGTAGATAGACAGGTAGCACAGCCGGCGAACCCGACCAGTCTAAAGAGGAATCACATAGCATTGCACCCCAAAATTTCTGACTATTCATGTTTTTCTGCAGCATAGCAACCTTCTATATAGCAAATAGAATTTGGTAAGTGATTGTCCGGGCCCCGGGGTAGATGAATAGCACCCCATGACAATTAACTTGTTCGTGCCGAGAAGGAGAAATGATGATTCAGGAGGCAAAAGAATTACAGTGGACGAATTACGAAGCTGAAAATGGCCGATACAACGGCGAATGTCTGAAAAATAGTTGCTTTTTTTATATATTTCTTGCCTTAAACGAAAGAAGCCTCCCTTGATGCCGCTTGACCGCCCAACCTTTTACATGCCCGCTACAAGCAAGTACTCGCCGACCGAATAGATCATCTATGTAGGACACTGGAATTTATAGAAAGTACTAAGAGCCTCGCGAAGGAGGCAAGCAAGATAGACATAGAATCGAAGAAGAGAGAAAAAAAAAAACGCTTTCAAGCAAAGAAAGAAGCAAAAAGGGAAAAGAGGTATATAGAATACATCAAAGCCATGCCGACGCCCAGCCGATATCCAAATCCCAGTGTCCGTGTCCTGGTCATTAATCCGTAGCCCGTACATATCAGATGAGATCAAATAAGCAAAGATTCAGCGTAGTTCAATTCTCAGCCGCAGTTATTCCCCCCTCCCTCGTCTCCCTCCCCTAACCCCCGATCCAAAAAGCCGTTTATGATTCCCCAGCGCCAACCACCCGAAGTCAGCAAAGCCTCCCTTTCCCCCTCTGACGCCCCCAACCTCACCGCCTCCCGGACCATTACTTTCGCTGTTGGGCGTGTTGTGCCTATGGGGCTGTCCCTTGGCGTGTATGGGAGACAGGGCAGTATGCCCGCAGCGATGTGTGTTTGTTGCAATAAATGGGTAGATAGATAGATAGATAAATAAATAGATGAATAGATGAATAAATGATGGCTACTCAGGTAGGCTCGTATGTGGTGGTCCGCGGGGCCGCAGACGACCCCAAGGCTATCGAGGCGGTCGGGAAAATAGATACAAAAGACGAAAGTAAACGAGGGAAGCGCCAGCGGCTTTGTTATGCCGGGCGTGCATCGTCTCGTCTGAGACAGAGT
Source organism: Daldinia sp. FL1419 (assembly GCA_025201765.1). Lineage (NCBI taxonomy): Eukaryota > Fungi > Ascomycota > Sordariomycetes > Xylariales > Hypoxylaceae > Daldinia > Daldinia sp. FL1419. The sequence continues at coordinate 136,830 of MU623436.1, forward strand.
AGGCGGTATGGACCCCTAGTGTCTGCCTGAGCGTTTATTTGTCTCAGGACTCAAGTCATCGATGGCTGGCCTCGAAGCCGGGGTTTGTGTACGGCCCGTCTTCCGCCTTGACGATATGCGAGATCTTGAGCGGGCTACCTGCGAGCCTGTCGGGCATGCTGAATTCGCCCTCGTCGAGCGAGCTGTCGCGGAGAGAAGCGCGCTTCTGCGGCTCCTCGCCGTCGGGCTTGTAACAGCATGCGCAGAGGCCGTTGGGCAGCTTCTCTTGATATTCGCCGCTCTCGACGGCTTTACGCTTTGCCAGTTCTTTCTGCGCGGCGCGTTCCTTGGCTGGTTCAAGTCGTTAGTCTCGAGACGTTACGGACGGCCAAGTCCTGATTGATCAAGACTTACCTAGCTCAGCGGCCGCTAGTTGTAGCTTGTATGGTACCCAGTCGTAGAGCATAGCCCGTTCGGGATATAGGTAGGTTAGACTAAAGTATGGCTTGTTTTCTCTCTGTTTTCGAACTTTCACGGTAACTGCCTCGATATGTCCGTCTGGCCTGAACACAAGTCTCCTTCCCTTATCTACTAGATGAGGGAGATGCTGGTTGTCTCTGTAGTGAACCCCTTGGATACCTTGGACCTCGCGTTGCTTTCCAGGGGGCATCGGAAATTTCTCATTGAAGCGGATCTTGTTCTCCTGCCATGAAAGCTTCATCTCATATTTGTTGAATCGGATAAAATCACCCTCCTCTATTCTGTATTTGACGTTGTTATGAGGGTTCTTCTTGTTGCATCCATCCTTAGGATCCTCTTCGATAGCCGTCGACGGTTGTGGTAGAGGTTGCTGGCAATAGCCGCGAGACTGGGGGGCGTATTGCTGCTTCTCGCGACAAAATACAGGTTGCTGATCGTAGAAGCTTAAGTGTATGTTAAGGAACCCCCTTGAGTTCCGAGGTTGCGATAGAAGCTCTTGACGATTACTGGATTCCCTCCTTCGGAGATTAAGATACTTGACGATGGGATCTTCTGTCGGCGGGAATGCTGGTTGTGAAGAGAGAGAATACTCATTTTCGGGTTCTGGGCTGGAACTGGGTGTCTGCAGTATCCTCCGAGGTCTATTCTGAGAACTCGGTAGGCGGGTTCCACGCTCTTCGGATGACAAGATGTGGTTGACACCCGGGAGAGTGACTCGTGGAAGCTTGATCTTTTTCAAGCTTTCATCTAGATCGTCACATTTACGCTTGAGAAAGTCCCCACGAGGAGGTACTAGGTCTAGTCGAGGAGCATCATCGGACTCATACTTTGGCTTGGGTGTCTGCGGCGGTGATTTATTCGAAATATTTTCCCACGAGTCCGTGATGGAGTCCTGGGAAAACGAAGAACCAGATCTTTCGCTTATTGGCGAATAAGGCGGCACTGACGTATCCGTGAAGCGGATCGTGCCGTCTGCTTTTCTGTGAGGAATAACTGGGGGGAGTCGGCTAGTGTTCAGTTGCACTGACTCCGCCTGGAGTGTTCGAAGTGAGATTGGTGAAGCGAAAAGTGGCCTACGCTGAATAGTTGACTCGTCCATTCTTGGAATATCGTTATCGTGTTGAGATCGCATGCTATCAATATATCAATAGACACTAACTTGTCGACGGTATGAAGGGAAGCAAGGGCAAAAAAAATAAAAAAAATAGATGAAGACTTTGACGGCGAAGAATGCTTGCTGGAGATTAGGCGTGAAGGGAGAAGGTCTATTTATGACTCTTGAACCGATGTAAGAGAATGATGCAGTGGTAGGACAGGGTAAGTCAAGTGCCCTGCTGTTTAATATAGACCAACAACGTCCCGACACACAGGGTCGAGTCTACTGAAGAGTACTTGATGCAACCCCAAGTGGATGAGCAGCAGCCCTGCGGTAGAGAAACACCCCCCGGGGGTGTCCCTTGAGCGGCGACTATTGCTGCTCCGTCCTTGGCTTGCTGGTATATATAATGTGGCTTGGGTTGACAAGTACGCCCATATGTCTCTAGTAAAATGACGACGAGTAAAATGTTTTTTCTTTTAAAAATGCTCACCAGTAAAAGCGATTGGTGGGGATATAAACGAGACAAGAACTACTGCGGAGAATAAGCCATTCTGCACTGAGAATCTAAACTTGACAAGAGGCGAGCGGGAGCGGTGGCCGACGTGGTAGGGTAGGAATGAACAACTCGGAGAATGGCAGCGTCTGGTTGAGTGGCGGTATAAACTTAGCGGAGGAGTAGCCCATCCATCCCCAGTCCGTGATTCTTGAATGGGCGAACCATGGCGCAAGGGGGGGCTCAAGGTCTAAGGCTATTCTCGACGCAAACCTGGACAATCTCGACACACTGTTTCAATGGATGCGACCACATCTAAATGGTGGCCGATCGTGCATGAGGCATGAGACATGAGACCAGCAAGAGACATTTTGAGTATAGCTACAGGCACGAAAACACGGCCTCCGCATTAGTAGTATAAAGATCGCCTGCGGCGAAAATCCAGAAGAGTCCAGTGAGAACAAGTCTTTATTCCCACCCGTTCGAGATGGAAACAAAGCAATTGAAGAATCGGTCCCGTCTTTTCCAGCCGACAAAGTCTAATTACCGCCGTTTGGCACTGTGAACGACCTCTTAGGTGTCAACGGCACGCCATTCGCTTATAACCCTGAGAGGTTTCCAAGCTGTCGGTACCGGTCCACCAATGAAACCATCGAGTACTGTCCAGGGGCAGGTCAACCGAAGAGGGGGTGAAAATACGCGGGCCGGTTATACGATTCGACAAGTATGAGGGATAGGACTGAATTATGCTAGATGTGCTGTCAGCCTGCGATGAGGATTGTCAGGAAGCGCGCATAAGCAACCCAGCCATCGCTATCGGCGCCAGCCACTTAAGTGAACGTTGTCTTAAGGTGACATCTACGGGAGCGGCTTAGACACCAAGTAGCCTAGGTAGGTAACTATCCGGCAACTTGGGTTCGTCTACTAACTAGTAGATAGAATACCTATACATGAGCAAAAGCCGGACTAAGAAGTATGCTTTTTAGGCTTCGCAAGCGCGACGATGTCAAGCCTGTCGTGTTCCTTATTGGATCATTTATCGTGGGGGTCGTTCGTGGTCTCGACTTGTCCACCTTTTTCCACCTTCGGGCCGGCATCAGTCGACTGAATGCTCGGGCCAAAGCAAAATTCAGGCAAGTTCAAGCAAATCCTTGCCCAACCTGGTTCTGCAGATTTGGGAGAGTGGACTAATAGGACAACCCTGTTCATATCCCCGACAGTGCAAATGAGGCATGTGAGTCGCATGCAACCTACTACTATAGTATGTAGGCATGTACCAACATGGAGAAATCCAAAGCGTCGAATGCAAGGTTTGAGCAACTTTCGAGCCCCAGAGTGACGAGAGAGGCGAGCTTAGGGTATATGTAGTGTAGTTAGAGAATGTCATCGTAAGAAGGATTGATCGTATCCTAACCCCTGTCTCTATCAAAGCTGCAACAATTCGAATGTCACCTTAAATACGGTTTTTTTTTTTTTTTTTTTTTTTTTTTTGTTTTTTTCCTATGTTGGTTGGGACGAGTACCGCAGCGTTTAACCTGGAAAGCTGGTGACTTGGCTTCCCGAGGCAATTTAGCATCCGAAGCCGATATCTTCAGAAATGGGTGGTTTTTTTTTCAGTTTCCTCCACCGCCCCTGTTTTTTTCGACTTCCTAAATTTGGTACCCCCGAAACTAGTAAACGCCGTACCAGAGTGTATTCGGTGTTTACATAGTAATATGGTTGTAACACCTAGCGGCTGAACTCTATGGAGGAAAGTCGTATTCTGTCTCCAGATTTAGGAAACGAAATGCTGTACTCCGTTCGGAGTCGCGCGTGTTTTTTGCTAAATTTCCTTTCTCTCCCCATCTTCTGCAAGATTTGTCGGCCAATGGGTCCGTCAAGATGCAGAACACGTATGTAGAGGCTTTTCGTGCGAATATGCATTGGAACAATGATACTAAGGCTTTCAGCAAGTTTCAAAATTTTCGCAAGCTCATTGGGCGGCACGGTATCCGCCTGCTGTGATGACGAGCAAGACACCGCCTGCCGATACGTCCGATCTCCAGGATTCTCCAGATTGATTCCCAGGGGTTCTGTAAGCTAGGATGTTTAAGCATCCTGATGGCCAGATCCTGACGCTAAACTGAATCTCGCGTCATGGAGAATTCGGACCCCTAGTCCGCTAGGGCCGGCTCTGATGTATGCCTGAATATCGCAATGGACTCTGACCTGGTGTATAAGCTAAGACCTACTACTAGTGTATACCTAGTAGATATAGTTTCGTTATGTTTAAACTAATTCCACTAGCGACAAGAAACTAGTCTTTTCAGGGAGTCGGAATTTCTGACATATCACATTGTCGAGACCACTGATTTCCACCTGTAGCTACCTAAACATCCAAGACAAGTCTTAACTTTCAGCTGCGGTTGAGGAGTTTAGATTTTGTCATCATAGACGTTTATTTAGCGCTTCCCGGAAATGTGAATAACTTTTATAGGTGGCTCAAACGAGTAGAGGTCATCCCGATAGCTTTTGAGGCTCTCCAGAGTGAAACAGCCGGTAACACCAGTTTCGGAACACAGACCCTACGTTACAATTACCGTTTTTATATCACTGTTACACTAAACCGTAGAATGTACCAACTTTTATGTGGTAGACAGTATTTGATGAAATCGCGACAGGAGGCGAGTCAGTCTCAGCGAAATGGTTGATGCCGAGTAAGTTTACGATGGAAATAAATTCAAGGCGCCGGCTAGGTCGTGCGCCTAGCTAGGAAAATAGTAATTTGGACGGAACAGATCGGAGACTTGATCAGTGCGGCAAAACAGTCGAAAACAGTATTGAGCACAACAAGCTGATTTGTGTGAACCGTGGGGTCATAGCTTAGATCTATCGGCTACTGGGTTAATAGGGTCGTTGCTAGCTGTTGCTTCTTTCTCCCCGATGGCTGTACCTGAGTTGGAGGCTGCCGTCGATGGCCATACACTATTGTCATCTGTCTCGATAAACGATTCGTCGCCAGAAAATTTCCTATCATTGATTAGTCCGTTACTAAAAGCCCCCTTCAGGGGTAAGCAGCAAGAGGCGCTCACCATCCCCTCTCCTCGCCGCCTCGAAGAAAGCTGCATTCAGAGTCTAGCTCACAAGTCCAGCCCCCATAGAGACCAGAATCAACCCTCCCTGGCGACCTTAGATCAGGTGAGATTGAGCCGTGTGGCTGGCGATCGACGTCACCCGAAGGATCGGTTTTCGATCGAGTTTTAGATGTTGCTTCTCTGATCTCCCCGTCGTTCCGTACCGCTGGAGTTATGGCGTTAGTTTTCGCCTTGCAGTCAGGCTCTATGGATGCTTGAATGGTGCTACGCCGCCGCCGCCTGTATTTGCTTAGTCCGCAAGTAAATGCTCCGAAATCTTTTTCGGCTTCTCCAGTTAGAACCCGTCCTAGCGCAATAACTACTGCTGCATGAGTGCATATTATCACAGCTCTGTGACCTTCCCGATCGCTCCGACTAATGATAAAGTCGATAGCTTGTGCAACCCGATCATGCAACTGCGGCAGAGACTCTCCGTAGCGCGAAGGCGCTGGGCTAGATGTGTAGCTTGTATCGATTTCGGGGAAGAAACTCTGCAGTTTGTCCAGGGGTGCGGACGAGGGATGCTCGAAGCGTGCTAAACCATACCATTCACCAAGGCCGAGATCTACGCAAATCTTGGGATGTGGGTCTCTTGAGACATTTCCAGACGTTTGGGTCTGGAGAGGTCGAAGTTTGCGTACAAAAGGCTGAATTGTCTGCATACATCGATAATAAGGGCTGGAATAAACTTGATCTATCGACGGATCAAGCTTCAGTAGATACTCCGCTAAGTCTTCTGACTGCTCGATCCCGTGGGATGCAAGAGCTGGATCGGTTGGTAAGCCGGTAGGAGAGCGGACCGAAGCTGTATAGTTACCAGTGGACGGGTCCACGGCCCACGGCGAACGGAACTAGCGACGGTAAGCTTGTACTCGCTCAAATAGCCTCTAAGTGGCTTTCGCCGTAAAATAGGAGTAAGAGAATATAGTCTCGGAGATAGAAGGGAGTAGTGGGATTATGGATAGATTAGAATCAAGCACACCTTACCCCATGTCGGGTCACGTAAATGACTTCTAAAGACATTGACTGATTTCTGTTTCCATAAGCGACAACGGGTCGTCTAAAATAGAATTACTTGATCAGTGAGGCAGTTGTATCATAGTTAGAAGCCACCAGCTTCGACAATCGACAAAGACCAAATCGCCACTCGTCCAATTATACCATGCTACGCGCAGAAGTAAATCTATAACTAGAGTAAGGTATTAATTACCACACCACGCGCACTCTGTCCGATTCGTATAGTTAAAATTGGTGGAACAGGGAACTCAACAGGAAGCTGTGAAGAGAGAATTATAATGTTCAACATCGAGCGTTAAGCTTATTAAGAAAGTACCCTAGTAAGTGTCATGCCGAGGTAAATACATGAGATGTACCCATTTCGTTCGGGACTTTCCGAGCTTCCCAAGCTCGAAGCGGATTGAGGTCAGAGCGCGTCACGTGTGAGTCACGTGGATACACACTTACTTAACTCTACTAGGTGAGCTTCTAGTATAGCGGGCAATAAGTAAAGTAGGTACCTCCTAGGTACCAATGTATGGTAGCTACCTATACACTACTTACCTAGGTAACGTAGCCGTTATAACAGGACAAGTTTTTCTAACCAATCAAAAATAATCCTAGACATAAACGTGGGATATCCAAAACTTAACTATACCAATCACCATAAAGAGGTACATACACACCCCCCAAGGTTCCTCGCGAATTAAACCAATCAGAAATTATACAAGCATTTAGAGTAAAGAGTAAGATCGTAACTATAGCTAGGTAGACACCCTCGACTACTCGGCGATAGACCGAGTGCCACCGCAAATCGTTATACAACAACCGCCAGACTGGCTGCTTCATCGTCATAGACGGGAAGCGCTGTCAAACAACGGGATCTAGACCGCCCATCTAGCTCATCTAGCTGGAATGCCGCCGTTCTCTAACGATCCCTATCGCGATAGCGTATACGCAACATCGATCATGTTGGTCTGATAATCATTTCTGCACCTTCACCAATTCGGGTTCTCGCTAAGGGAGCTGTGCAGCGCGTCGGCCGAGACAAGTAGCGGTATGCGAGAATCGTGCCGGGAATTATGGAGTCTAAAAGCAAAAATAGGGTTTTTACAGATTGATTTATGCCGAGCGGACGGCAGGGGAGCATAAGTATGCCTACCTACCTATCATATCTCATTTCTCTAAGTGGCTTAATGAAACTCATCTTGCGTCCGCCAGTTATCTAACACGGGATTACATAAAACATTTGTATAGTCCCCGTAGGTATAATCACTGTATGTATGATAGCAAGGGGTCTCTCGCTCAAATAATCTTCATTCCAGTATGTACACTTCGCTCATGCGCGCTAGTGCTTTCTATCAAACTTCTCAAGAGGTATCATGCTCCTCAGACCAAAGAATTACGGCAAGCCCCAGTAAAGCAAACCCAAACATCACCCCAACTACCATTGAGGAGCATTAGTTGCAGTTGGCATTTGCGGCAGCGTTGTTGTTATTGTTGTTGCCGTTTGCCTTCTTTCCGGCGTGGTGACGCTTGTTATTGCTAAGCTTACGGTCAGCCAGTTCCACTAATACAGGAGGTAGAAGGTAACGGTAGAAACTGATGCATGTTCTGGATTTTCATAAGGAAGAATTACTTACTTGTTGCATGCGTTATTAGCAGCAGCGTTGTTATTGGTGTTACCGGCATTGGCACCGGCAGCGGCAGCGGCGGCATTGTTGTTGTTACTGTTAGCATTGCCATTGTTTCCGGTACCGGCTGCTACGCCATTGTTATTGTTGTTGTCTACGTAGAACTGTTAGAGTAGGTAGTATATATGAAACCATAATAATAGACATACTGTTGCCGCTGGCCTTCTTGCCGGCATGATGACGAGGCATGACCATAGCGCTAGCAGCGGTGGCGAGAAGCAAGATGGAGAAAAACTTCATTTTGACTGATTGGATAGAATGCGTTTAGATGAGAAAAATAGAAGCTGTACACGTCCTCTGGATCGTATTCAAGATAAGTGAAAATGATAGTTAAAACGGAGGTCCAGCCACCAAGAATACGAATAAGAACGAAATGGAACGAAGGAAAATGAGACGAGTTGTTTTAATGTTTGATAGCGGAATGAAGAAGGAAGATTGTTGAATTATCGTGGAACGCTTGGCTACCTACTTATACACATTCAGGACTCTACGAGCAACTATACTACCTACATACTGACCGACGATGTCACCTCGACGGGCTCACGACGACAATAGGCTTAGCTTCGAACCTGTGTAGCTCGAGGCGCCCTGGAATTCGTCAGTGACCGGGTGTAAAACAAAAGCGCCGTCATACTCCAGGTACTGAATTTGTCCTATTCGTGATAATAGCTTAGAGTTCTCTCTGCGGCATTTGCATCCAATCTCAAAAGAGAGAAGCGCGGCAGGATTTCGCGACGTTTCAGCAAGATCTGAAGCAAGGTGGGATATCTAGAATACGGGGAATAAAAGCTTGAAGCAGCCATTTCACGCTCCTATTGGTGCGTTGTCCCCAAATGTCCCCAATTGGCGACCAAAAGACATGGGGTCAGCTCGCGCTTTGACACAAGCAGACAAGCATTTAGCAAAGCCTATGGAGGCCTATATGTACGACTTTGCCAAAATCAAAATTTTGAGGCAACTAAACCTAATTTAGGAAAGCGTAACCTTGATTTTATTGGCCAATACTT